>JALBCR010000718.1:0-278112 GCA_030710515.1 Abscondita cerata
TATAAGAGTCCTTGAAGAAGCCGTTACGGACCGGCGATAGTTTTCATTGTCTTCGTATTACATAAAGGTTATGCGAAACTCATTTAAAATTTAAGTAACCTTCGCCAAATTAGGTGTTAATAAAATTTTGCGTGTTTACTCACCGTAAGCAACTTTGTAATAACAAAATTGACTGTGATTTGGTGGTGGATTTCCGCATGGTTGTTCGACTGGTTTTGCACCTTTAATGCAGCCATCTCCTTTTTCGACATGGCAATTATAACATTTCAGCGAATATCCTGTAAAAAAAGGAAAAAAAAATCAGATCACATTCTTATAGGTAAAAAGTAGAGTTCAAAGAGCGCTTCAAAATTAGGACGCTCTTCAAATCCGCGCGTCATTATTAAACAACGCGCTTTTAATAATTAATTTCGAAACAACCGCATTTTTAAATGCATTACGTTTGCTCTAAAAATAGATAAAATTTGAAAAAAAAATTTTTTCGAAAAATCTCACCTGTGCCAAAAATCACAGCCAAGCAAACTAAAACAAACGCGTATTTAGCCATAATTGTTTTATTTTTCGTTTTTAAATTTTTTCTAAACAAATTAGCGTTACTTATACTGCCAAGTGCTAACTAAAGAGCCGTGCCAACAACTAAATTTCGTCGAATGGTGCTGGCTAGAGCCAAGGAGATCACGTGGTCAATCAGGAGGGTTGCCGTAGAAACCGATATTTACAGAACCGGCTTTAGTCGTATGTATTTGTTGTAATCCTACTTTACAATAAATATATCAATAATCGGGACATAACGTTTCTATGTGGTATGATAAACACAAACGTCGAACAAAACGTTTTCTAATATCTTTGAGTGCAGGACGATATGTTTTGCAAAAATAGTCACATTCTTTAAATGTATTATTTAAATGCAGTTCAATTTTGTTAAATTAATTTCTTAAACTAAAATTTATCTTTTTGAAGGAAACATACGAATTAAAAAATACACAAACGTAAATGATATTTTTCGGTTTGAAGAATAGTTTTCAAAGACCCAATTTTCACACAAATAATAAGTAATTTTTGAAAAAATATTACAATAAAAAAAATTGCAATTACAAAAATTTAACAACGTTAATTGTATTTTAGTAACAATTCCTTATCTTTTCAAAGTTGCGGTTGCGTTTACCATACAAATGAATAACCGTTAGTCATAAAAAATTCAATGTATAATGGTGATGATAGGTGAGAAAAATGCATTTTTACGACCGAGGGTGAAGTTTGATACTTCTCACGAGATTGCTTATTATTTTCTCGCTTAATTAAAAAAAACTTTTTTAAATTAGTTTTTAAAAGTGTATTAGGTATTCAGTCGTTAATAACGAAATCAAAACGTAAAGGGAAGATATTCTACTGATGCAAAATAATCAAATAGTTATAAACGTCAAACAAATCGTAAATAAGTTGTTCTAAATACATAATTTTGCTTTTAGCTTTTAGCAAACAAATAAACAAAGTGTAGTTAGAATATTATACGGTCCATGATGCATTTATAAACAAAATTTTATTAATTACTAGATTAGCATTAATTGATTTTCATTAAAATGTAGCTTATGTATTCAATATACGTACAGAGTGTTCATTTTAACAGGGTGCAGCTTTAGTCTAATAACAAAATTTAAAACAATATACTCAAAGGTTTAAAATACTGAATAGCAATTTTGAAATGTTGTATGCATCCTCTTCATGTTTGGTTATCTCACTCATATTTGTTTTGATATTGATACAGAATATGTGTCATTTGATTGACAGAAAATTAATAGCAAAACAAAGAACCAAGCTGAAGTTACCTTGGGATTGAGATTACGTATGGAACATTAAGAAACAATCTATATTTTGGATTTATTTTTTTTGTAAAATAAAGGATTGTCGCCGCCAATCTGAAATACCACTTTAAAGAATAGGGTACCCTCTATCAAGCCTTTTTGGCCGTTTTTCTTACTTTTGCTTTTTTTTCGATTTGTATGAGGCTTAAAGTTTGCGTTCTATTCTATGCTTACTATAATAAATCGAACTTAAAATTTTTATTTTTTTAAATTAAAGATTTTCCGCCCTAATTTTAATTATCACGTTAAAGAAGAGGCTTTCATCATCGATCAGGCCTTTTTGACCATTTTCCATACCTTTTGCTTTTTTTCGATTTTAATGAAGCTTTGCGTTTTATTTCATGCGTATTATAGTAAATCTTACTTAAGATTTATTTTTTTTTGGTTTTTGAAAAATTAATTATTTGCCACCACCAAACTTAAATGTCACGTTAAGGCTTTTCTCTATCAAACCTTTTTGGCCTTTTTTCATACTTTTGCTTTTTTTCGATTTTAATGAGGCAAGTTTGCGTTCTCTTACATACGTACCTACGTAAATTGAACTTTGAAAAATTAAGGACTTGCCGCCGTTCATCTTAAATACTACGTTGAAGAAGAAACCCTTTTGACCGTTTTTCAATTTTAAAGATGCATAAAGTTTAACCTCAACGTCAAATGGGACCATTACGTCAAATTCTGATTTTGACCATAGTGTTAAGCTTCATTACAACGCCAAACGCACCTCATTCGTCTGTTCATGTGATTAAGAGTGTTTCAGTCACAATTTAACGTTATGGTCACGTTTCACGTTGAGATCGTCTTTAAACTTTGACGTTATGGTCAATGCTGCTAGTCGACGTAGTCGACATGGTTATTTATTAAACTTTGTTTAAGGTTGTGGTCAAGCTTGATGTTAGAAGTTTAATAATTATTTATGTATCAAGTGAATTATAAGGGCCTTAATTACCGATGGCAAAGATTGCGTCTCCGAAGACCTCCGGCCCGTGGGACAGCAATTGCCTGAAGTTATTAAGGCTCATTATTCCCATGGTACATAGATAATTTTATTTCTGACCGATTCAATTAAAAATTTGGTCATTTTTAAAACGGAAAAAATGTACCAATGCCGCGAATAAATAAAATATGGTTCAGTTTTCATTTCATAAATGTATACACATACGAGGAGCGTTCAATATATTATCTACCTGAATATGAAAGAAAAACAAAACAGGTAGAAATTATTTTTTATTTTTTAATATAATCCTCCCCTCCAAGCTCAACACACTTTTCACAGTTCTTCTGCAAGGACGTTATCCCGTTGAAAAAAAATTCACTCGATTGCTCTGCAAACCAAGCTTCCACAGCCACTTCCACCTCTTCATCGCAAGAAAATCGCTTTCCACGAAGAAATGTCTTCATGCTTCTGAACATAAAATAATCGGAGGGGGCTAGGTCAAGGTATAGGGCGGATGATTGAGTTGATGAATGCCGCAGGCTTGAGCTTTTCGCGACGTGTGAACAGGTGTGTTGTCGTGCAACAGCATGACTCCTACTGTAAGCTTTCAACGCCTTTTCTCCTTTATAACCTCTCTTAATACATGCATTGTGATAGCGTAACTCTCTCCGGTTATTGTTGTCGTAGGTTGCAGGAACTCCAGCAACAGAAGTCCGTCCTGGTCTCAAAAGACCGTCGCCATAACCTTTCCAGCTGATTTTTCGACTTTAAACTTCTTAGGGGCATCGACTCCATTATTCAGCTTCAAGTTTTCAGCGCAATACTGACGGCGAGCATCCTTCTGCAGCTGCGTCAGCATTTGTGGCACCCATCTTGCACTCACTTTAGACATCTTCAAATGATCGTGAATGATAGTCCAAACTGTACCTACCAAAATGCCAAACTCATCAGCAATACGGGACACCTTCATTTCCAAAATTAGATCTTCGACTTTACGGCACATTTCTGGAGTAGTGACAGTCACTACTGTGACACTTCGGTGTAGGCGTCATCTTTTATGGACTCCCTTCCCCACTTAAACTGCCCCAAAATTTAACTTTGTATTCGGAAGGCGCAAACTCCCCGTACACCAAAACCATGCGGTTAAAAATTTCTTTTGGGTTCTTCCCTTCCTTAGTAAGAAATTTTATCACCGACCTCTCCTCTAAATCGAGCAATTTCTTGCCAACGTGAGATGTTGACGCATCCGCCATTTTGTTACACTGGCAGTTTTGATCACGAGGGGTTGAAATTGCGCATGCGTCACCCTAAGACGTGTGGTTATGAGGACAGAGCCTACTATCTCTCTCAGTGCAATTGCAACCACCGAAGTAGATAATATATTGAACACTCCTCGTAAATATTAGCATTTTTTATTTTATTGTTACTTGTGAAAGATAGAGGAAATTAGAGAATCTATAATGTCCCAAGGGAGTATGACCCTCTTTATTGATAGCGTTACTATGACGATATAATATCCCGGTCAGTAATAAAATTTTTATTAGGTTTGACAATGTGTTCAATTATGCGTTTGACGTTATGATCAAAATTTCAAATTTGATGTCATGATCAGGTTACATTGTAATAGATGATATAGGGTATCTATGACACACGAAACGTAATCAGAAGTTTACATGATATGTTTTTTTTGGGTCACCCTGTATACATGCTATTTAGTTTAAATAACGTACAATTAAAATCAAAAGCTGTCCGAGTGTTTGTCCCAATGCTGCCTGCATTTAAATGAATTTATTCCAATCCTTACGGTAATGTATTTGAAAAAAGCAAAAGTATGAAAAACGGCTAAAAAGGCGTGATGGAGTAAAGCCTCTTCTTTAACGTGGTTTTAATACTAGCGGCGAAACATCCTTAATTCTAAAAGCTACGTCATCGAGAATTGCATGTAGCCAATCGCTAGAGTGTGGAGCTGAAGAAGCAAGTAAACGGACTTTTTTATCGTTGAGTATGAGATGAGGTTCTTGAGCTCGGAAAGGTTTCCATTTTCAAAGCTTGGGTCACTATTCAGTAAACCAACAGTAGAGAACAATGGGGAGATTAATAAGCTATTGCTGGAGATTTAAGCGAAAAAAGACGGAGTAGCAACAACTGTAGCCCACCGCTGTCCCTATCCTCCCATCTTCACAGGATGTGGGGGCTGATCCAGAAAACTGCATCAGAAAACACTATCACAAGCACGAAAGCAACGAAGAAAGTAATTGAAGCAAGGAATGGAAATGGAAGCTTTTAAAAGGTAAACGGCAGAGTGAGATGAAATAAGATCTAAACGAAATGATAACTTTTTCAATTCTTTTATTTTCATCTTCTGTAGTTTTAGGAATTGCATCAGAGGTCAAAGATGATCCAAGAAGCATAATATCCTCATCTTTTAGGCATTTAACAATTCCTGATGCTAATTTATAAAACTTTTCATAAACCGATGAAAATGTGGACGAATAACCACCGTTTTCGCTGATTCTTCAACCCCAATATAACCTTTTCGTTTTGAGATGAAAGTTGGTGCTCACTAAAAAAGAGACGAGTCATAGCAGTAACATTGATGAATCAAATGAAAGATTTCTAGAAATTTTGTTTCAGGACTTCCATCATTTGGTCACGTATCAAAGCATTGAAAGCATTTCTGAAATCAATTTTCAAATTCGTTTTTTAGATTGATGCCTGGTATTTAAATGCTGCATGAGCTGCAGATTCCGAACCCAGAGACTTAATGGCTCTAATAAAGCGGAGAACTGGTTCTCCGAAACGTTTATGAACGAGATCTTTCATGATGTGAGGGTTTAACCTATCTAATTCACCGGTTGATTAAGGTTGGAAGCATTTCTTAACTCGTCATCTGAACCTTCCGCTACACGAACGTTTTGTGGGAGATCGGAGTATGACGTTGGTTGCAAATGTGGTGGATGTTTACATTCTAATGCAGAAAGCGTATTGAGGTGAATTGGTGCTATTGTATCAGAACTCAATAGTAGTTGAAGTGACCCCCGAATGTCTTCGTCAGCTAGTTTTGCTTCCATTTTTTTTCCAATGTTGTTAGTTGTATTTATGACGAATAGAAGAGGTTCTAATAAAGCCATTAAGTCTTTTTATGTTAAGGAACGATGTTGCTTAATTCTTCACCATGTCGTCATGGTGATATTTAGAGTTTTTGTTGGCACTTTGAGGATGGAAAATGAAGCCAAATGGATTTTTTTCTAGGAATCGGTAGAATTTCTTCGAATCACATGTTCCATTACAATAAAAAATGATGGACGACAGTTTGGCGAACACCTTTTGGGAATCTCCGGAAATTGAATACTTTTGCTTTTAGTTCAGTGACCTTAAATCTTCGTTTACAGTGATCCAACTTATTACTTTTCCAAATGCGACGTCGTCCACTTTAGCCACCAACTATGACTCACACAATTCCAAATTTTTTTTCCAACTCAGTTTTGTGTCTGTCTCATCAGAATAGCGATTATTATCAGAGATCTAGGATGCAACTGATGCAGTTTGTTCCTTATTAGTCAATCCGGGCTGGAGAAAACTTCTGATCGTCCTTTGCGTTTTCTTCAATTTCTGCAACTGCCATATTATTATAGGTAGTCGATGCACATATTAGAACAGTTGATACCTGTTTTTTCCATGTACAGTAAGTCTGACAGGTTTTGATGCATTTGCAAGAAGTAAGTTTTAAAACTGGGTCTGGTTCTAGTGGCTCATACTAGCTGCAGATCACCTTCCAACACCATTGCTTAAATCTTTTTTAATTTCAAGCCATTGTTGCAACTGGAAATATACTATCAACGAATGTTGTTGTTCTGATCTAATGATACCTCAATGTAATGAAGGCAAGTTGTATAAGGCAACGAAACAGGTGACGTCGGCATTAGCAACCTCGTCAGCATGTGTTGTATGGATCTTTAAAAATTTCAATGATTTTGGTTAGAGCAGTTTTTTTGAGGATTTGGGAGAACCTTATCTTTCCTACTTTAAACGAGACTGAAGTTATATACATATCCTCCCATAACAAGCAAAAACAATGTGTTGTCACTGATAGATTGATCTGGTGGGCAGTTATGAGAACAAATGAGTGGCAAAACTGTTTCTTTGCCTGGCTTCAGAAAGTGTACATTTGCATGTACACCCCGACAACGACCACTCATGAACATCAACAAATCTACATTTTCTCCTACAATAAGTACAGAGTAATTCTGTTGGGCCTGCTTTGAGTGAATGCCAGCTGCTCCAAAGTTGCTTTACAACTTTGAGATAAGATGGTTTTTAATTTTTATATTGCCTAGGATTTTTTTGTTTGCTCAACATGTTTAGTGCTTTCTTAAGAGTAACCCTCGAAGACGACTACAGCACTTAACAAATGAAACATAACTTTAAGAAATTGATGAAAATGATTGACTCCTTGTCAATAAAAATGTATGTAGTAAGTATTCTCCATCTATGATGCACACGCACCATTGAAGATTTATTTTTTCACTGGGTGTGAACGCTTTGTATAAAGCAGACTTGGTTCTTTTCGTCATATTGTAGTCGTCAATAAAAAGACACAGTTTGTATTTTAAGACCTCATCAAGTTCTTCATCAGTTTTTTTAGCAATTGTGATTTTTTGAAAAATAGTCAGTTTGTAGGATTTAATAGTTTTAAAATCAGCACCCACAATTCTATTAACTGCAAGAAGTGCAATCTCATGTGCCATGTTACAGTTACTGGTGTTGTCTCCTACAACACCCGAGATAAAAACACCATGTCTGTGACATATAGAAAAGGGTAATATTGTTTAAACCAGTTCATCATTTTTTCGAGTCACTGTATCTCTTCTAATTCTTGATTCCACACGTTGTTGCAACACATCTCCATTTTCTCACAAACATTTTGAAAGAAGTTATTCCTTTAGTCCATACACACAAGATATTTTTATTAATCCTACAACCATTAGACAGTCCTCCAAAAATTTAGATTGTCCTCATTAGGAATGGCTCAATGGTCGTATTGGTCCACGTTCCACAACAGAATTTACTTGTCCTTCGTACTATAAACCTACCAGTTGTGAACATCTCGTTTTAGTAGACGCTTTAAGATGTATATGGAACATTTGGGAAACAAAAGTGACCATTAGTATGAAAGTACGTCAGCATTTGATAAATAACTTGAGATAGAGGTTCCACTTTCCTGATATTTTAGCTTCAATGAATAATTTAACAAGCGTAACTATTTCAAAGTATTAAATTCCATAGCTTTGAAGTAGCACTGCGGTAAGCTATGGCTTGGATTTGTTCAGAATGATAATTTTTAATTCACCTACACACTCTTCTTCGTGTGCTAACAAATTCAATGACCTGTCTCCATCATTTAAGAATTCAGGAAGTTTTTCTTGAAGGTTTGGGCATAAATCCGGTCTCAAAGATAAGTTTTGGTAGAGTGAAATGAGTTAACGTACGTGCTCTAATGGCTCTCGAACAGGCTGTCCTATCAGACTCTTTCTGTAAAGTGTAGAGTTAAACAACTCCTTCAATCTATCAACAGGCGAAATCCACATTTTGTAATGACGACATTATCAAAATTTAAATCTTCTTGTTGGTGCAATCTTGTTTTTAGGTATAGAGTATTTACAGTTGCTTGTTGATACATTGATTTGCTTTTCGGTATTGAAATGAGTAAAGCTATTGTATTCTGATCCGATAGTGAAGCAAGCAACATACGTTGTGTCAAAGGGGAGACCACTTGTGGTTTGCTGCATAAAACCACTCCATCCAGGAATTCCGGGCACATCTTCCAACTTGCGATAAAAGAAATCTGGACTACCAAAAAAGGTGGGATGGTCTTAAGTAAGAAGAATAACTGTTTTAGATTATCAATGTTGATATCCTTAAAGGGAAGCTGCTGTCTCAAAACGTTTCAAGGAAACAGCTCCCACTAACTGAGCCGGTATTACTTTTTTACCAGGACAATTCTTTGCTCTGGAACAATGGCACCCCTTGGGATTATTAAATGTATTTCTTCCATTGCATGGAAGGTATTATATCGATCAAGTCTACAACAGTCTTTAGAGTAACTTCTGAAGAAGCTAACAGCATGGTTAGCGAAACGTCAAGCAGAGAACGTAGGAAGGGAGGACGAACACGGCTCAACCCGGAAGATAATAATCTTAAGTGTACAACTGTTGTTGTCATAAACAAACTGATGGAAAGCTGTCGTGTCTCTTTGTACTGATGGCTGCTACTTCAAGAGGAAAGTTTAAGAGGCATAATCCTAAGAATGACACAACATCAATTAGTTTTCGTGTTCCATACTTCCTATAAAAAAGCTGATAGCCTAATTTATAAGAGGGAAAAGAAAGCAGTGCTCACAATACTGTGGGAACTGGTTAATTTCGTTTTTGGTCCACTTAACAGTATCATCTTTTCTAAAAAAAATCTCAAGAACAAGGCTTTCATTTTCATCTAAGAAAGAAAATGGAGGACGATAGTGATTGATGTTATATGGTACTGATATGATGTCTTCAAGAATTTGAACTAATCGAAGACATTTTTCCTGGTCTGATGACTGTTTTTCAATGCTAAAATTTTATGCTCAATGTTTTTAAACATACCATTAAATTTTGTTCATCTTTGACACGAGAACCTCTTCTCAATATCTATTCAATAAATATTGCATTACAGTTTTTTAGTCCCTATAAGTGAAAATGTGATTACATACCTCAACCTCTTTAGAATAAGGGCCAACCCTTTTTTCGTCAACATCACTTATCATAGTACTGACCATAAACAACCACCATGTTTATTATCGGCCAGACCCTTGATAACTGTTGCACAAAAATAATTTCGAAGTAGTTGAGCTTGTTTCATAACTGTACCTTTCATCTCTATTTTCGTCACCTGAAGTATCAAATTACGTTTACGACAATATAGTTGTGGCTGTGACATTGCGTAATCTTCAAGAATACGTTTATCACATAAAAAATAAATGTGATTTGTAATAACTATGCCTACATGATTATCTTAATTTTCTGAAGATGTGTTTAGCTCAGCAGTTTCTACAGATAATAAGCTATTATTCTTGCATTCATGTAGCTTTTTGACATGAAACAGATGTTTTCCCACCGAAACAACTATTTTTCTATCATTTCTTTTTTTATTAGCTTTACGTAACGATTTTATTCCTTGTTCCTTGACCATTTTTACTGCACGCTCCGAAAGTAACTCCTAACTGTTAGCAAAAAAGAAAAGTGACACCACCGCGGCAGTGAACGAACTAGGGAACTGACGATACACCCACCTTCTTTTAGGGATAAAGAAACTTCTTTGTAATTTAGAAAAATGGGAGGTGGAGGTCACAAAGGCTCTAATAAGGGCGTCTTCAATCGTTTGTCAGGTAAAAACGTTGAGAGACAAGAAACTGCAGAAGCAATAATACACTAGGATGGGAAAAATAGCTATTTATTGATTTTGCCTCTTTTGCGTAGAAACCATACGAAGAGACGTAAAAAAAAAATATTACGAACGTAAATTACAAGAAATATTTTCCTCTTTATTTTATCACTAGGCGACATTTTGCGTAAATAGCTTGCTTTGCAAGTAATATGATGTTATACTGTAAAGGTTGTACCTTATGATTGGAAACGGTTACATCGACAGTCTTGCGATGATTTTTGGTGACTGGTCCTTGCAGGATACCCAACATGGATCCTAGTGCTACACCCTGGAAACTGCATTAACTTGCAGGCTAAACTAGGTGAGGAAGATAATGGAAATCCACCTCATTAATCTTTTCCTAGTTACAGGGCCGCTCTCACTCCCCGGCACGCTTTTCTGACGACAACAAAAACCTGATGACAACAAAAATCTTACTATCTCAGGAAATCATATAGAGAAAGTCACAGAATATAAATATCTTGGAACATGGCTCACACAAAAAGCTGAATATAATAAGGAAATAAGAACACCCATAGAAATTGCAAGAAATACATTCACAAAGCTGAAAAAAAGTACTCTGTAGTCAAAATGTTAAACTAAAGGTAAGATTAAAATGTTATGCTATACGGAGCTGAAGTCTGGACGTTAAAACATATGGAAATAAAAAAATTATAAGCATTTGAAAGATAGTATTATTGAAGAATGTTGAGAATATCGTGGATAGAGCACGTCACAAACATAGAAGTACTGGACAGAATGAGAAAGACAGAAGAGATAATAACAACAATCGAAAGCTACAATATTTTGGGCATTTATGAGAGGAGAACATTACATCTTACTCAGGTTGATTATGGAAGGAAAAATCAAAGGTAAACAAAACGTCGGAAGAAGAAGAGTATCATAGCTCAAAAATTTGAGAGAGTGGTTCGGTTTAACTTCTGGCCAGCTATTTAGAACTGCGGTAAACAAAGCGAGAATTACCATGCTAATTTCTAACCTCCGATAGATGATGGAGCTTTAAGAAGAAGAATTTATTTATTTACTTCATACATTTTATACAAACATGTATTGGCGGAACCTACTGCCTATGGCAGTTTTTTGTCAGCCTAACAAATAAAAAATAGAAAAAGAGAAAAAAGTAATTAACTGAAAAGAAACACGTCTTCCACATAGTGAAACCCATACAATCAATACACCCCCACATTCACATATCCAATCAATTTAGAAATTAAACTGAGAAAACCCCGTTAGATGTAAGTTAAAGTGCCTTCAAAATTTCTAAGTTAAGTAAAACCTGATAGTCACATCGTAGAAAAAGAAAGAGATGGTTATAGCTTAGATTCAACCACTAAAAGAACATGTAAATCAAGAAGATAAAAAGTAGAAATCAGCTCTTCGTAATGATATGATAAACTTTGAGCATTAATGTGACAAATATTTAGTATGTGGAAGAATATTGCGAGAAAGGTTTTGCCAATAGGCTGTTGTTTGATTTTTCATATTTGTGGGTAAAATTTTTGTTGAACAACTCCAGATTAGTATTTAGTACATCAAAAAAGCTGAAATAAACCACTAAACTCAATTGCCAAGAACTTTCCACTTCAATCCTGTATCTACTCAAAAAGTGATACTTTTTGAGACATCTAAATTTAGTCACTTCCTTAGGTCAATATTGACCTTCCGATATTTCACGTTTTTTAAAGTCAAAATATATTTACACTCAAGGCGGTAACGACCCTAACTGTCCACGCTTAAAAATTGACAGGGTAAGAAAAAAACGTTAAGAGAGTTGAAGAAAATTTAATCCTACATCGATCTGGGAAAAATATACAGAATGCTTCATTTGATTTGATCAAGTTATTTATCATTTTCGATTACATAGTTTGAATTTTTTCTCCGATGTCAATTTTTAAATCATGAACAGTTAGGGTCGTTGCCGATCTAAGCGTCAATAAAGTTTGACTTTGATATTTCAAATAATAACCTAAAAAACCTGAAATATCTGAAAGCCGTTATTGCCCCAAGGAGTGGTGGTATACGTCAATATAATTCCGACTTATGTAGCTCATGCTATGTGGTTTAATGGTTTATAGATAAAAAGCCGCGAACACCAAACTGAGTTACCCGGTATAAAAGAAACAGTAAAAATATACATTTTAAACTTCGTCTTGGACTGTAGATAAAAATTGTATATTGGTATGAAGTAGCTCTATTGAGATCGTTCAGTTCTTGTTGATTGAAATCTTGAAAATGTGTTAAAACCGCTTCAACATTTTTAATATTTAAGTTAGATGGACTCGGCGGCCTTGATTATGAAAATCTCCTAAAACAGTGCGGAAACAAATTCTTTTTCCGTACAATACAAAACAGTGTGGGCGAGTAGATCGGTGCCATTCAATTTCAAAAACTCATAAGTTTGTTAGTTTCAAAATTTTACTATAATTTTAATAGTAAATGGACTGTATTTGACATAAATCTTGTTAAAGTCGATGCTCTTATTTCGAACAAAATTTTATTGATAGGCACAGTGACAGTCTGTCTTTAGCATATACGCCAAATTTTAATGTGGATTGATTAATTTTATTTTCAAATGGTTGCTCAGCTAGGGATATTGTTTAAAAACAAAAACGTATTTGCCTTGAAATATAACAAAATTATAATTACAAAATGCAAAGACTTGACTAACAAATAACGAAATTTTAATAAATACGCATTGGTTTGTTAATATTTTTTTTTAATTTTAATTATATCATTAAAATATATTATTGAATTCTAATTTTAACTAAATTTCTAAACACACACGATTTTTTCTCACAATTTGTTTACAACAACAACAATATATACTATTAACAAAAATATTGATATTAATTTATCAAACATCCAGGTGTTTCCAAACTGATACGTAAAACATTTAGGTTTTATTAACATGCAAATTAATTTTTGATAAAAATATACAGTATGTGTCCCTGAATCTATTTTTTGTGTTTTTGTTTTCTTAGAAAAGTTCACTCTTGATGATTTAAATAAATCATTAAGAGTAAAATTTTTGAAAAATTAAAAATAAGTGTTGTACGATTTGAAGGAAAATATTGTTGTCCCTCAATTTGAAGAAAAATTCGATTTAATTATTGTTTTTGCAAACAAATTTGCTATAACATGTTTTTCTTCTGATTTGAACGATAAAATAAACAAAAATAGTAGTTGTACATGGTTATAAAGGAAATTGCTTGTTTTAGTCAATCAATTAGTACATAAATCCTCAATGATTGTGGATACATATCAACTTTTACTATTAATTTTACCATCAAATAATTATTACTTATAATGAAATTGATTTTCGTCACAGTTGGGATCCTCTTTATCACATTTTTATCGAAGACTTTGAATACATTGCCTTAGAAACTTTGTCGTTGAAACCGAAAGTATGGTTTTGATGATACATTCATCGTACGGCCCTATGGATGCCTTTCTTAGGTTCCTTGACCAACTCAAAATACATCATGCTGACATCAAGTCAAAATCTTTGTCTTCGATTCCTTAAGTTACTGGTTACCCGAAAACCCAACGGTGAATTATGTCATTCGCAAACCCATTCATACTGACAGGTACTTGTATGCTTCTTCCCACCATCATCCTGCCCAAAAAAAGTGTGTCTAGTATTTTAACATTTTCTATATGTCAACCGATCAAACAAGTTGGGCAAAAAGTCACTAAACTCTCATCTCCGAGTTCAAGGTTTAAAAAAGATTTCTTCTACCCGTTCAGAAATAATCCCAGCCTTTCTACTTTACATTCACAATGTTACTGATCGAATAGGCAAACTTTTTCAAGAAAAGGACGGAATTATACCTATTTTTACATCTTCTAACAAAATCTGACAAGTTTTAGCTCCCTCTAAGGATAACTTTCCCACACTTTCTTCTGAAGGTGTAAATCGTATTCCTTTTTTATGTGATTTAGTGTAGACCTAGGTAAAACTGGTCTTACTATTAGTATCCGTATTTTGAAACATGACAGCTGCGTTATGTTGAAACATGGTTACAAGTCTGTCGTGGCTGAACATCATTTCGATACTGGTCACAAGATGGATTTTGATAATTCCGTTTCGATTGCCAAATCTTCTTTCTTTTTCAATGGGAAAAATATGGAGAGTATAGAAATCATCAAGCATCTCAACAATTTCAAACCGCAGTTTAAAACTTTTACCTTTGTGAATTCTTATTACTAACCACGTCCCTTCTTCTATTTTAAATTAATCAGAGCTGAAGTTAACGACACGTGACGTTTTTCTTCCAAATAATTATTTTCCTAATTACTCAAACTTCTTTCAGTCTAGAATCTGGCTTGGTTGACAATCTATCTTGAACTCTCGTTTGTTTGTTTCAAGTGTCTGACCCTGCTGAAGCCTCTTACGATAGGCTCCGGCCGTGCAAACCTCAATTCTTACAAAAAAATTGTATCCTGAGCATAACAGTAGTTGTTTTACAATAATGCGTTTAAGAAAAGAATTAAAATTTATTTTTCTATTTCGATGCTGTAAGCACTACTTTGTGATACTCCATTGAATCAAAGCTGCGTGTGGTAAAGGATCTTATTTACGCACTAGTTTGTAGAATGATATTTGTCATTTGCTTTGATAAAAATAGGACGTTTTCTACATGTGACAAACCACTTTAAATGTTTTCTACTTATTTATTAAACAAATAAATTTAGAGTAAATAACTACTGGTTGTAACATTTATTTTTAATAAACTATTATCAAATTGTATCCGTAGCTGTGGTGTCAACATTTCAAGTAAAGAGAAAGTCTTCCATACCAATCTTTTATACAAGAGCCATCTTCGTCAGAAATAATGAAGACGTGACCTCTTCTGAAGTTTTTGAAGTCTTTAGGAGAAGATTGGCTCTATCGAAGTTCTGGTAGGGAGGAAGAAAGCAAGTTTTCTTTCACATTCTCTTCTATAAAAAGAAACGAATTCCTAAAGACCAAAAAGCCTGTGTAATAAATTCCTTCCATAGAAGAGAGGTGAACTGGAGTGCACAAACCTTGTTGTTAAGCACTTTAAAGAGGTGTATTTTTTTTGCTTGTGAGCGTGTCTAGTGTAATGTTTGTCCAACTAGGAGCGCAGTGAACTAGGTCTTAACCTTTCAGCCACTCTTAGAAAGAGCTTACTACGTACTTTTTCAAGTCTTCCTATAGTATGTGTGTAGAAAACATGCATTAAAGATGCAAAAGTGGAGTGGACGGGCAACTATCAGAGGAGTTTGATATATATATATATATATATGGTAATCCGCTTCCATCTATTCTGTTTGATTGTTTTAATCTTGCTTGGTGTGCAAGGAGTATTTGCGAAGTTTAAGTTTGAGGATGACTGAAAACAAAAAACGTTTCTTATTTGGTTCTCTTTCGTCTGTCCTCTTTTCTCTGATTGCGTATGCTCTTTGGAATAATCGAGTTATCTCTTTACCGAACTGTGATCTGGCCACGTTTGCTTATGTGATTTGGATTATAGTAGTATAGACGAACCAGAGATCACTATCCCTCTTTGAGAGAATGAATTTAAGAAAGTCTTTAGTCTAGTTGTTGAATGTCAGGACAAATTAAAAGTGATGGATGACTAAGTCTAGAGTCTCGAGAACATCGTAGGATGCAGATCATGGGAGTTTAAAACTCCCTCACTCGGATCCACAGAAAGGTATAACGGTTTGCAGTAGTAGGAGCAATAGCATTGTTTTTAAAATTTCAGAAATTAAAAGGGGAACATATTTCTTTATATGCCGATGTTAGAAGATAAAATGTTTTTGCGTCATGGTGGTTTTTATCGTGTGCTGATATCCTAAATATTCAAACGACGAGCGAAAATTCACTTAGTGTAGGATGATGATTCGAGATTAGGTCGTCAATTCTAAATGAAACCGTTGATTGAAATATTGGTAAAGATAGTCAACCGCTTGTATTTGCTTGTATCACGGATGCAATTCACATATGCATGTTGGGTTGCGTTTTTGTTTACTTTTTCACCTGTACTGAAGCGCTAAGTTATAATGTGTACGATTCTTGAAATAGAATAGTTCAATTTATTCCACCGTTGTAAAAATGGCGCAACATACAATCCGTAAAATTTACTTTTGTCAATACAATGTTGCAACGTTTTCAAATATTTAGTAAACGTATTAACTAGTAATTAAAAGTGACGAATTTTTCATTTATGAATAATACCATTGATGATACATATCTTGGATTTTAATGACAATGTTTTTTTAATAATTTACTAAAATACATGCGAAGCGTTATTTGTTAAAACAGTTTGGTTTGGTCGGTGTTAGATAAATAAGAAACAATTATTTTAGAAATTATGCTTGCACTTTATTTTTTAACTTGCAAATAATAATGTTGACATTTGTTTGTCATTTAATAACTTCGTTAGGAATAAAGTAGAACATACTGGGAGAAATACCACTAGAGTTCAGAAACGCAAAATTATTGGTTTTTGTATCTACTTGTTTTTACGTGTTCAGTTGAAAAGGATTTTAAATAAAAATTGGTTTTCAAATTTTTCAATTCAAAAGGCAACAAGTTACCGTGTTTTTTAGGAAAGTGGGTTCCACTAGACCTTCAAATTTAAATTCACTTGGTAATAAAACCTATTCCTATTACTTCTAAAAATAAAAGTACTAGATTTTAGCTTGAGGTGTGTTGTCTCCCGACGCGGTGCGGATAATACGTGTATAATACACTATTCTTTTCTGTGACGAAATAAATGACGATTTAATATTGAAAAATCATATTACAATAGAATTAGAAAATTATTGAGGGAAATTTGGTATTAAAAAATAGTACTCACTTTTTTCCCGAGGGAAAAAAATAATTTACGAAAAGTGACACTTTGTTATCTGTTAGTAGAGATAAAAAGTTAGGATTTTACTCTTTGAGACTGTATCAAAATATCATGGTTTCGAATTAAAATAGTTTAATTAAAGTAAAAATAGCTCATTAATTATAAACATTGTTTCAAAAATTACAATTCCAACTGATCTAAAATAATAGTAATAATTTACAAACAATTTACACATAAATAATAACGTACCTAATACAATGCTATACATAAAACATATCCAAACATTTACACTTATTTATGCAGATAATATTCTTATTTTACGGTGTGGTTTTGTGACATCACTGTAATTATAGCTATTAGAAATATGTTTATTATCCTCCCACTTTAAGGTTCGATATAGTTTTATTTTAACCAACTGATCGATAATTAACAGTTCATGAGTGTCGCATTCTCTGAACCATGAATTCACACTGCTGTTGAGACATTTTTTTATACGGAGTTTAATTTTTCCAATAAACCATAATCTGTTTTAAAAAGATGAAATTCTTCAGTAAAAAGTTTCAATAAAAAACACAAATTTTGAGAATTCGGGTGATGGTCTGTGTAAGTATTTAATTCCATCAGATTTGCTGTAATCTTTATATAGAATTAATGATTCGTTCACATTGAAAACACTTAAGTCGTTAACTGTTAGCATTTCCTTACACGTATTACAATGCACTTTTTTATATATGTAGTGACTTAAATAACCCGCAACATACGACACTGAACAAGATTCTAAAGAACTATTAATTACGACATTGTCTTCATTGATTTTGTTCTCCAGACAGGTTCTAGACGATCTCTTTGTTTCATTATTTTCTACACTTTCATTTGTCCCAATTTTGTTATCCTCTTCCTCATAGTTAGTGTTAAATTGTTCATCTATACCATATAGTATCTCGTCGTTATCTTTTTCACAAAGCTCAGGAAATACATACTTAAAAACCAATCTTGATTGTAATATTTTCATTGTAACAAATAAACAGATAATCATTAAGCTTTGCATAGATGCTTCTTTAATGCGTTTATCATATCTTAAAATATAAGTACACCTAAAGTTGATATTGAAACAAATGTATTACGAGGAGTCTTCCGGATTATCGTTTATGAGTCACATTCCTTATCGGCTTAGTCAGAAATTCTACAATTGCATACTTTTAGCAACACCTTTAGTAAATGAGTAGGCTTGTTATAATATTGTTTAGATGCAAACAGTTGAGTACGTTAGATTGTAATATAAGAAAATTCAACATTCGTTCCAACATAAAAAGGGATAGCGTTTCTATGTTAAAAAATTTTAATTTCAATGACCAAAATTTAGAAATTTACTTGCGTAAGCCTAATAGATTTTAAAACATTTTCAACGGATAAACGATGTTAATGTAATAAATATATGAGTATGGAATTTTCAAAAGTATTTAAAGAAATTGTTTTTTTGGGAGAACGTTTTTCAACGATTTCTTTACGAAATTAATACTTTTAAATCTGCAGGTTTTTTTTCATAATAATAAACTTTATTCACATGTGTATGTATACAATCTTTGTACATATATGTGTTTGTCATGATGGTATAACCATTGTTATAACCTTACGTAAGAAAGATACAAATAAATATTATTACATTGAACAATTAACAGACAATAGAAAAAAAATATATAACAAAGGACACACATTTAATTAGTACGTCAACAAAAATCAATAAATCCTTGTATATTGTAGAACGCATGTTTTTGTTTGTTTGTCAACATTGACTCAATGCACCAATATTTCAATCAACGGCATGATGCATTGGCAACAATGTCGTGCCTTAGCATAAACTATCAGCAAAATTACAGTTTTCTATTTCACATTTATCGGCAATACTGTTCTGTAAATTCTACAATACAATTGACGCATTTTCTTAGCACAAAGCGATACTACCGACCTCTGATGTTTAGAACAAATTTCGGGGTCGCATAATCCCGTAAGGTTGACTATCTTTACCAATATTTCAATCAACGATGAAACTGAGTATGCGACCTCTAGGCTGGAGATGTACTTGATCATTAACCTGCTGTTGGTGTAGGGCTCGTTCTGTTTATAGAAATTACAATCAACGACGCCTTTAAACCTAAATGTAAACCACACTAGTTCAACAACAGGCCACTTAAGCCTAAACTAATTAGTCAATGTATACGTTGTTTTATATAGCAAATTACTCAAGAGCACAGTTGCTTGATATGACAATGATAATGACGCTGAAGGCGCATATTTTAATAATAGAAATCTCGAAGAAAAATATGACAGAAGTTTGAACAGTAGCGTTGAAGCATTGAAAATGTAGTATAATGAATTTACTTTGTAAACATTGACTGGAATTAAAATACCACCTTTTCTAAGAAGGTTACTATGATCACTAGTTGCAATATGTATAAAAAAACAATTCAAATTTTGATTTGTTTTTTCTGTTTATTTTCGTGTCCAAGAAGGGCCAATTATGTTACTACTTTCAATGTTTTTTAGTAGGTAAAAAAGATTTAGACTCCCACCAAAGAGACTTTTTTTGTAAACAGTTAGTGTTTCAATGTAAACGATGTACAGATATTAAAGTTCTCTAGAAGGATTAAATTTAAAATAGTTGGAAAATTTAGGCTTTTCAATATAGCTTTCAGTAGTATAAAATAAACTGAATTACGACTGTAGTGCATTGGTCACACGGATTAGGACTTCTTCTAATTCAGAATAATACCTACTTTTTCACGGACAATTATAATACTAACTGTCTGTGATTGATGAAATGGGAGTGTCTAATAATTAACAAAAGCTTGCCGGACAAGGTCCTTCCCATTATTATTGAAAGTAAAGGTTTGAGTTGATAAAGCAAGTATACCCAACTATATCAAAGGGCTTGACAAAAATATAATAAGACTCCAATTACTTTGAGAAAAACTCTAATGTTGAACTAATAAATCATTTATAAAAAAATCTCAGGTAAAACCTCTTAGTAAAGAAGGAAATCAAAGGAAATTTTCTAAGGGTTATCGTTGTCACCTCCTCTGATCACCTTACCAGCATCCGGGCTTTTAGAAGAGTTCACAGTGTGTCGCAAAATGTCTATCCGTCTGGCTCCTGTTGTAATCATCAAAGAACGAAAAATTCAAATACTAATTGAAGTGACTCAAAAACGTGGTCTGACTGAAAATAAATTTTTGTCTCCGAAATTATGATGGTTTATAATGCATGCAGGAAGGGTCAATGGCGAGGAGGTGATTCTGCTTTCCAACCAAAGACTTCATCGACAAGATTATCAAGTAAAATGAGTTTCACTTTGAGAAAGATTGTTTTTTGGGTGGTGATGCTATAACTGAAGAATTTCACCAGCAACAAAGCATAGTGCTCTTGGCAAGCAAGAATGTCGTTCATACAATTGAGAAGTTGGACAAGGAAAAATGTTTTGGATGCAGCTAAACGCCGAGGTGACGATTGAGGAAAAGCTATTGAGAAGCACCTCCTCGCCGTTGACGATCTGATTGCTGCAGACGGGACGTACTACAGATTTTGCTACAGAATACTACCTGCTACTGGAAATAAAAGACGCAATTGTCCAGCTACAAATATTGAAGAAACGATGGAGTGTATGACGGTTACCTATTGCTAAACAGTAGCCAGTTTTCTTTTTCAGGCCTTCTGAAGCAAAGTAAAGGTGATTGAATCTCTGATGTCGGAACAGTGGAAACTCACCTCCGAAAACGTTTGGGCAATGACACAGTCATAGTGGAGATGAAGGAACTAGTCTGTTTCGAAAACACCGGCTATAAAATTTTGTATGATCAGTGTCAAAAATTTTAAATAGCATAATGGGTCGACAGGTACCTCATATGAAAGCCCTTTTAATTCTCTATATAGTTATATGCATTTTATATCGGTCAGGAGGGCCCAAGAGCCCCGACAGTCCAATTCTTAAAATTAAAAAAAGTCAGAAAATACTGCAAATGGTCGAGAATGCCAGTTTATGTTTACAAGGGACATTCATTAACAATAAAATTTGCCTTGGCACCCATCTCAAAAATCTCAATTTACAAGGCGTGTCAAGTGACACCTCATATGAAAGGTATTGTATTGTAATTTCACCAAATACATTTTATTTTGAGAACGTAGCCGAAGAAGGTCCAAGGACTTCCTTTTCATACAAAACAATAGAAAATGTAAAAAATGCATCTACTTGACCGTGATCACCTAAATCAACAATTAATTATTATTTTTAATAAATAAATTACTTTTAAATTACATACATTACCAAAGTGAAACTAATCCTCCTTTCTTTAGCCCGAGCATTAAGTTTGATTAGCACAAAATGTCTGTAAATGCAAAAATCATACAAAATCTTACGTACGAGGTGTCATTCTACCCCATCCCAATGAACATGTTTAAAAGATTAAAAGGGTGCGATTTAAGATTGTAGGCATGGGGTCGACCTGTTGGGGTCAACTTTGTCTTCGAAAGATGTTCCCCTCCAAACAAAATTTGACGTATTTGAGCGTTTTTTTTTTGAAAGTGTAAGATAGTTTCAAAAAAGGCCTGTTTCGTTTTCAGTAGACCACACTGTATATGAAATTGAGGTGAAAATTTGTACTCGCCTTCTGACTTAATATGGTTGTATGGAAAGTCACTCAACAAAAAGTCAATACCAGGTTGGAATGGATTTATGAAGCAAGCTACAGACAGGCTTCAGTTTTCACGCTCACAAATTCGTTTCGTTCTATTTATCTGTGCCTCTTTCACTCACTACAATATTATGTTCACTTCAGTCATAGAAGCCAGAAAAACATTTTCGTCACTTTCGATCAGCCATTATTCATAAAAGCAAGAAATATTGTCAAAAGTGGACATTACCTAAAGTTGAACGGCTTGGTGGATTTCTCGTCTTACTGTCCTTTATGGGATGGACAATAATAGCGAAAGAGGTCTGAACCATCATCATCTACGCAGGTCACAGTGTTCACAAAACTTTGAACGGGCAAGCATATTCACGAGCGAGACAAGATCGATACACTGTTGAGAGATACTAAGAGGTCTGTCACTATGTCAGCAGATAAAATTGATACCTACCAAATACTAAAGTAAAAACTTAAAAGTTCAAATTGAAGCAAGTGGTTGAACATCACAGTTGTGTTATTTATACAGGCAGAACGTGCTGCCTAACGTAGGTTTTGGTTTAACATATGAGCTCAGGTTGTCTTATTTTTTTTATTGACGGGCTTTCGTATCAGCCATGGTTGACATCATACTTTGGTGTGTAATGTGTTACGTTTTTATTTTTCAAATGTAGGACGTATGTCGTGAGCCGTCTAAAAACGTGTGTCGCAAATAGTATGTTGCGACGAAAGTCGTATTTGGCGCGCATTTTACTAATTTTTTATTGGTGGAAAATTAAATTCGACTAGATTTTCTAGACGTACAGCGGACATCTTCTCTTTTCGTTTGTATACGCGGGTATTTTAGCATACTTCTGGAAGTGAAATTTCCACAAAAATTATTTAATGTGGGGGATTTTAGCCCGTTGCGTTTGATTTTATGTTCTTGTTGTTGTGTATTATCTTTGGATAACTCTTAAGGGTGCTGGAGTGGCTGATTAAAAACCTTCCCTATCAAGTAAGGAGAACACCACGGTTTCGCATTAATTCATCTGCAGATAACCGGTACTACGTCTACAAGGGTTGGTTATGCTGCACAACTTTATCAAGGGAGTCAATCGCCTTTTGTTCTTCTCCGCACACCTCCTCTAAGAGGTATCCTGGAACTATCTAACCTCCTGAACTGTCGATACCGTCGCTAGCAGAACACCTTCATTCTCGGAAATACATTCTACTAATTACAACTAAGTAGTATTTAAGCCATTTATTCATAATAATCATGCGTATGAAGCTCAAGTACATACGACATAGAACGGCTTGATTTCTAATATTTAAGTAAATTTTTATTCGGTGTACACTCCTCAACCGAACGTTTGTTTTAATTAGCTCAATAGGGGATTTTTTTACAGCAGTTGTCGCTTTTTGGGATTGCGGGAGGTATTTACCCTTTAATCCTAGTTTAAGTTTAGTTTAAATCGCCGTGTGTAAGTGATATCTGTACGCAGAGCTTTAATAGCAGCCAATCCTCAATTGGAATGATAATTTTAACTCGAGTATAACTAAAGCTTACCTGAAATTCGACACATTAATTGCGAGCCTTATTTATTGTTAAGCGAGGCTGCTGCTAACGCACGTAACTATATGCGACAGTCTCTTTATTTCTGTCACATTCTCCTAATATTTTAAGATTTGTTTGTTGTATTGAATTGTCTGTCTTTTTCTCTGGTTTGTGTTCGATTTTAAGTAAAACCTGTTGATCTCCTGTTGGTCGGTTTTATTTCTTGCTTTATCCAGCAGGTGGCGCCTTGTTAGACCAGCAGTCTACTTTCTTATAGTTCTTCAAAGACCTACGCGACTCTCCGACGAAGCCGGACGCTGCTGATCTAACTACTATAAACACTGTATCCTCCACGAACTTAGTTTAGTTTTTTTCCCTTAGGTTGTTCCGCTAGAGCCGTCACTTGTTTTTGTTATTTTGTAAACAACAACCGTTACAAATGCTATTTATGCGATTTTAATCCGCAGTTTTAAATACTTTGGTTACTAATCAGTGCGTAGACGCAAGTTCTAGATCGTTGGCTGATAGTTTTCTGCGGTTGTTATGAATGCAGTACTTCGTAGTAAGACTGACTTGGAATTGTAAATCTGATGAGCAGCCGGTGTTTTGAATTGCTGTTTCTGACGTAAAAACTTTGTAATAACCAGGTTTCTTGACATCTTTATAGAAAGACAAGCGTGCAAAGCAACTTTGCCTTTTTCCTAGAGGCACTTAAACGAAAAATGTAGGATGGTCTGTTGGAATCTGTTTCTCTTCTTCCAAATGTTGCGTTTGGTGCGGCGGCAAACATCTTCAATGACTGATGTTTCTTCTGGATGTGCTACACTAACACTGACTGCTCATGGTCGGATGGTTTGGCTATTGATGGATGACTGATGTTCCATGTAAGGCAATGGTTTAGTTTTAGAATTTTAAAATACTAAACGCAAAAATCCTCTATAGATTTGGGCAATGAATGACTTTTTTACACCAGTATAAGCTATCATCATCAGTAGCGAACTATTCCATTCATTCAATCTACCCTAAGTTTTGTTTGTAATAAAACTTTACATTTGTTTACGATTTATTTAAAAGAATTAACAAGAAATAAATGTAGATCTTATTTACAAAATATTGTGATTCTTAACATTTTAATAATATGTCTATAACCAATTCAACAAATTACAACGAGTGGAATGCAAGATAGAATTTAACTTAATGAACACGATGAATTCGATAATATTTTCATAGAGTACTTAAAAAAAGTTTAAAAGAAAAAAACTATAGTTGAAAGTAATAAACTGAACGTCGCAAATATCGTTGTTCCTGAATTACAGTAGTCTGAATCGCAAGTGTGACATTGTACGCTCTTGGCTTTTTCCATTATCGAAATGGTGTTTACCAACAACGAACAACTGGATGGTCCAAGATTAGCCGTACAATTTCTTTCTTCGAACGGTTTACCGTTACCATCTGAAACTTGAAAGTAAAATTTGGTTTCTTTCGGTAGTGAACACTTACCAATCCCATCGATTTTGGCGCACAGTAGAGGAATGGCTGATTTTACTGAATCAACCAAAGGGTTTCCGGTTTGGGCACTGCAGTCTATTTTGGTGTAGGACCGACTTTTGCAAGAATTTTTATCGCAGGCATAACAACTTAATGACGTCACTGAAATAAAATAAAATTTAATTAAGTAATTTATGGGTTAGAGAAAAGTTGGTGTTGCAAAATTTTTAATTAATTAATGGGCAACGAAAATTTAAAACAAAATTATATTGATATCCTAGAAAAAACTACAACAAACTTGGTAATTAAGATAACCAGTTTCGTTTGTTGTCGACCTTGCTTTGGCATTTGGCACAAATCTTAAAGAGAACTTTCAAAAATTGTTTTCAATCAGTGCGCAAAATCTGACTATGATGAAATGATTCATATCCTCAAAAAATTCGTTGCAATAATAAAACTTTTTTTTCGAAAAATAAAAAAATGCGAAAAATTTACTGTAACGTAGAGATGTTAAGACATTCCTTAAATAAGAAAAATGTTCACGTATTAACTTGTAATCATAAAATTTTACATTAAAATTAAGGTACGCGAAAGCCATCTTACGTGGTACGTAATTTTCTGCTGGTTAACTTTCACTAATAAACTTTGATTAATTTTTAAATAATGTCCATGCCAATGGAGGTTATCAGTCACATAATTAACAACAATTTATAAAAGCAACGGTCCAATATTTATTCCGCTTGCTTAATATTATTCGCCACCAAAGATAATCGTTAGTATAAGGGAAAAACTATAAATTTCAAAATTAATGCCCCAAACGTCTTACCTAAGCTGACGCCCAACAAAATCGTTACAAAAAACAAAATATATCTGGTCATTTTTGGATGAGCGCACAAAACTGTCTGCACAAAAACTGTAGAACGATTAGGTGGTCCTTTTTTCTCTCACCAAAGAGCTAGGTGGGTTTAATAATCAACTATCAAAATACATTATAGTTTATAGGTAGAACGTAGTATATCTAAAAAGTGATGGAAAGCGGTTTTACTACTAAATTTCGCGAAGATTTTTTTTAATTTTACCGCATTCCAAAACGTTCAAATTTAAAATTAAATAGCGATGATCTAAAAATATTGGACACCGACGCACTTTTTATAGGTCACACGAATAGAAATGTCTAAAAGTTAAATTTAAATATATTTAAATTATTATTTCGATAACAATTTGGTAACTTACTGTTGATGTTGTGCAATATATTATTGGAAGTTGAGAAAAAAATCATCACGTCATTAATTATTTTTTGTTTAGTTTATTGTTAAATAAACAAGGTGTTTAGGATACCAATGGAATGAATCACAAGAAAATTTTATATCATTTTCTAATTATATGTTGCGGATTAAAAAAACTAAAAATTATCGACACCGTATACGTAATTAAAACGACGTTAAAATAAACGTTTTAAGTTTCGTTTCGTAATCAGTTGTTATTGCTAGAAAATCAATAATGCGATCGAAATATTTTATAGCTTGTCTACCAAGTTGAAAATAAAATGCATTCATACAAGTTATAAGAAACCTTGCACATGGAATCATATACAGTATGTCCCCGGATGGGGTTGCCAAGAGGAAAAACTTTTATTTTTGTCATTTTTGTCGAAAGAACAACGAATTTAAGTAATTCAAATAATGGATAATCAATAATTTTATCAAGATATTGTATTTTCTGATGAAGTGACTTTTTCCACCAATGGTGCTGTTGTATCTCATCCTGTAAGGCACTGGAGCCGTTTACATTTTTTAAATAAAAGATTGAACGATTTACCAATTAACTATCGCGCAAGATGTTATTTCCAACAAGATGGTTATCCTGCCAATTATGCGCAAATACTGGTAGAATTTTGGGAAAACGGAATCGGTCGAAATGGTCCTGTTTTATGGCAACCGAGGAGCCCTGATTTGACTATGGCAGATTTTGACTTATTCAGATTTTTTATAGTTATCAAGAAGAACCAAAAGTTTCTGTATTATTTACATCTCAAAATATTTTGTAGAAAATCTGTTCAAGAAATTCAAAAACATTTAAACAATTCCTAATAATAACAATAATAACAATTTAACCTAATAATAAGAAATAATAATGAGAATTTAATCAAAAACAATTTCATTCGATCCATTCACCTCCTTTTGAGCGCAAAGCTCAAGTCTTCGACGCAGTTCATCATAACTTCTTCGAATTTCTTCGAGTAATAAAGACGCCGCCGCATCTCTGATTCTCTTCTTTAAATTTTCTGCATCCGGAGGAAGATTGTTTGCATAAACTATTTGTTTCAAGCGGCCCTAAAAGATAAAAATCTGCCATAGTCAAATCAGGGCTCATCGGTGGCCATAAAACAGGACCATTTCGACTGATCCAATTCTCCCCAAATTTCTGAGTCAGCCATTCTACCACTATTCGCGCATAATGGGCAGGACAACCATCTTGTTGGAAATAACATCTCGCGCGATAGTTAATAGGTAAATTGTCCAACCGTTCACTTAGAAAATTTTGTAGCATATTTAAATAGGTGTGCTGATTAACCGAATTTAAAAAAAAATGGTTCAATAATGCCATGGTAAGAAATTGCACACCATACGTTTACTTTTGCTAAATATTGCCTATCAGGAGATACAATATTTCGATAAAAGTATTGATTATCCATTATTTGAGTGCCCATCCACAAGCAGAAATCTAATTGTCTTGGACTATCTCCTAGCTCTAAAACATGATTGAAAATCGGTTTGAAGGGATGACATTTCAACTCCTTCTATAAAAAAACTTTTATAAAGAATGCATTTTTCTCGAAAAATTAAAAATAAAAAAGTTTTCCTCTTGCAACCCCAACTGGGGACAATTTTTTTGTAAAACCATTTAAAGTTTTCCGACCGACAAAAAAACAAAAGCAGATTTTATTGATAAAATAAAAGAATAGAAATCCTAAAAATTAAAAAATTTAAATTATAATACGAGTGCTAACAAAAATCTAATCAGCAGGAACCACTTTTACTAGGAAATATTTTTCTCTATTACTTGAATGTCAATAACACTAAAACCTAGACACACATCTGGTGCAAACATATTCGTTAAAGATTGACGCAGACCTAGACTTTTGTCCAACGCGAAACTTTGTCTCGAGATGAAAAGGATATGCCATGGTGTCGATTTCGGAATTTGTGAAATAATCAAAGAAGTGACCTACACAACTCTACTAAAAGTCAACAATTTAACCCTCACATGTTTGCTCATAAAAAAAAGTGAAAAAACGCCACGATTGTTCTGGGTTTCCATTCGTAGTCCTATTTATAAATCTTTACCACAGGTGGCCGATCTCCCTGAGTTGCAAAAACTAAAGTTTTGTGAGAACCACAAAACTCAACTGCTAATTTACACCACACAAGAGGAGGAAATCCAAATACAATCTGTACACCCAACGTGTGCAATGTTGTGCCTGGCATGCTACGACGAAACTATTCTTCGGTGTTGACATGAACTTACATTTCAAATTAGTATTACCACAGTGCAAACCCAAAGAGATACTTGAACAGATCTAGATAAATAAGTATCCGTTAAAAATACAAACTCCAGTGGATGTAGAACTGATCAATAATATCTCAGTAAATTTGTATGTTTACAAAGAAAAATACCAACTACAAGTGATTTCTAAAGTTTTCTTTTATGATATCATATGCCCCTAAACGCAAAAAGAATGTTGGTAGAAGCATTAAAAAAAGATATAAGAACTCCAAAATGTGCAGCATAAAGCTTCAGCTTTATCCTAGTGCATGTTAGATTCTTACCATCTCAGCCGGACATCTTCAATAATTGACACATTTAAAAATTGGAACGCAATATACTTACCTAGCAGGCAATTGAGTTTTCACGTATGGAAACACTTTATATCGAAAATTCTTTAGCTAACCAAGAAATGCTAATGGACATAGAGATAACTTCCGATAACTTTCTGATCACTCTTTCCTAAGAGCAGTTGGAAGTCAAGATTCCAAATAGATGAAATCTGCGACTTCTGACAGGAATATCACTTATATGTTGGGCAATATAACCAGGCAAACGCTTCACCTTATTGTGGAGCATGGTAGTAGTTAAACTTTTATGAAAACTAAAACAAAAATAATTAGAAGATTAGCAGATTCCAGAGCTCGTGCAACAAACTTTAACTATATTGGAAAAGGGGTGTAAAGTCAGAACGGAATGTAAACCGTAATGATCTTCACAAGAAGATCGAACGTTAAATATTTAGAGAAACTCCAGTAGCTAAGAATATAACGGTAAATGTTGTTTTTTTCTAGTATAGTTTTATATACTTTTAAATTTGTAACAATCTGACACTAGAATAATTATTATAGGACCAATAGTTTCGGAGGTACAGTTTTTCAAAGTTTGGCATATTCGGTGATTTTTAGAATTTTGTCGTTTTCTTCACCATTTAAGTATGCTTCCGAAAGTCAATGTGACCTACCCAATGAATTTTATTTGAGTATCATTGTTATTTATACAAAACATGTTTTTTTGATGGTCCTGGTTATTCGGCGTCTACTAAGGTAACAGGAGGGTTTTCAAAAATGTCCAAATCCGGTAGCTATATTCCTTTATCCTACAGCTCGTCTGATATTGATAAACAATTTACTCCAACCGTAAACTCAAGGTCACACAAGACTCCTTCGCGGTTGGTGCAAATTATGAAGCACTCTTGCAACTTCAGGCACTGCTACAACCTTTTCTGCACGGACAGGAGATGAGTTTAAGAAAGAGTGCGTGCCCCGCTGCGTTTTTTACCATGATCTTATACCTGACCCCTTGGGAACTATGCAGCCACCCACAAAGAAGAAAGTTCTTCTACTACTAACCATTTCTGAACCTGTGAAATAAGAATTACCAAGTGGGTAATACTTCAATTGTATTTGGTGATAGCTCCGAGGCGAGTTTAATTGATCAATTGTGATAGGCGTGTCTGAAGCTGTAATGTTATCCGAGAAAATTGCAGCCTCTAGATAACAGTCTTGTGACAATTTCTTTTTTATCTTGCTCAAGGAATGAGGACATGGAGTCGCATCCACTAAAGAACAGGAGTTGAGTAAGCTCACATTATTGTAACCACGTTCAGATTTAGTAAAAAATGTATTCTTGTGGTTTAGCGGTTTGGTGCTTGCGAGGAAGACCATTATTTCCACATCTTCACCAACAGTTACAACATTTTAATAGTAGTCGGTGTTTTTATGATCATTTTGTCGGCATTTTCTGTAGTCTGCAATGTTGGAATATTGTGTTGCATCATTTGCTCTTCCAAGAAGTCAAGGAACCTAATTTTAATTGCTTTCATTAGGTACATCTTTTTTGAGATACTCGAGCAATTGTGTTGGCATCAAAATAAATTTAAATTGATGAAGAAGTCTAGGAATATGATCACAACTCTTCCTGCTCTTTTGACCTTTGGTCCATAGTGCTCTTACTGAGATATTGGACCTTGGCAGTAAAGCACTATATTACAAAATCAAAAATACCTAATTTGATATACCCTGAACTTACTATGTCAAAGGCATATTTTGCAACAAAACTAAGGGCTTTGACAACTAGTAACCATAACCCTGTTCTGAGGCCAAACTCACAGAAAAAGTAGAAAGGGCTCAACAGAAGAAATACCCCAGAGTAGGGAGGTATTCTAGGATCGGTGGCGAAATCCATAGTAAACGGATCAACGGCAGCGACCAAAGTCACTAGAAAGCAGAATACTACTCGCCCACCAACCCGTCTGGCAAGCGTGGTAGGCTACTAGTGCCAAAAACTCTCCAAATCAATATGATACAACATAAAACAAAAAGGCTCCCAGTCCCAAGCAGCCTTGAAGAACCTGGCCAAGGCAGCAGTCAACGTAATGAAAAGGCAGGCGGTGCTAAGAATCCCTGGATACGGACAGGCTGCCAAAGTAAGACAAAAAAGAAGACAAAGTTAAAAATAGCAACATATAATATACGATCAATGTCAAATAATAAAAGATTAATAGAGTCAGAAAAGGAATTAGAAAAGATTAACTGGGACGTAGTATGATTATCAGAAGTAAGAAGAAAAGGAAAAAGTTGCCTAAAACTAAAGTCGGGACATATACTATACCATAAGGGAAAAGAAACAAAAACTATCGCCGAATGTTGAAATGTATAAAGGGATATCCAGTAGAGTCGCTTATGTAATTATAAAAATAACGAAAACATATAAACTAAAAATAATACAAAATATATGCACCTAGAGCAACTAATGATGATGAAGACTAAGTAGAAGATTTCTACGAAGAAATAAGTCAATCAATAGAAACAAAAATGACAATGGTTATTGGCGACTTCAATTCTAAACTGGGAACAAAACAAGAAATTAATGAAACTAGAATCGGAGAATTCGAATATGGAAAAAGAAATGAACGAGGTAATAGGCTACTGAGTTTTATAGAAAAAGAGAACCTATACGCAATGAATTCCTTCTTCAAAAAGAAAAACAACAGAAAATGAACATGGATAAGCCCGGACGGAAGAACAGAGAACCAAATAGATTATATCCTATCAACAAACAAAGAAAATATACAAGATGTGTCAGTACGAAACAACTTCACAACGGGAAGTGACCACCTCCTAGTAAGAGCGAAAGTGTGCATAAACAAACAAATAGAAAGAACAAAATGGCTAGGGAAAAACAAACCAGCAATAGACCTACAAAATCTGAGAAACAGGAGAACCGAATACCAAGAAGAGGTGGCAAGTAAACTAAGACAACAAGAAAATCTAAGTGAAAAAGCATTGACGAAATAAACACAATAATTACTAAAGCAATAAAAGACTCTGCCTACAAAATTGCAACTAAAGAAAAAATTCAAAAAGAAGAGCTTAGTGAAGAAACTAGAAGGATGATAAAGAAGAGAAGAAAAATAGTATCATCTGGAGGATGGAACACACCAGAATATAAAGAAATAAATAAATCAATACGAAAGTCAATAAAAAAGAAAGAAAACAACAAGAAGAAGAATTAATAGAAAAATAATAAAAGAAAACAAAAACATGAAGTGTATAAGAAGAAAGACAGAAAGAAAACAGATAATTACATTAAAAAACAAAGACAATGAAGAAATAAGAAACGAAGAAGAGATCTTAAAAATAATAGAAACCTTCTATAAGAAATTATACACATCACAAATCCCACCGCAACCGGAAACTCTCCGAAAATTAAACAGAAAAATAACTCAGAAGAAATGCCAGAAATAAATGAAGAAGATATAGAAAGCGCGATAAAAGAAATGAAGAACAATAAAGCTCCTGGACAAGACGAAATACTATCAGAAATGTTAAAAGAAGGAGGTACAGAAATTATAAAAGCACTAAATATATTGATGAACAAATGCCTTGAAGAAAGACAGATCCCACAAGAATGGAACAAAGCAATAACAGTATTGATATTTAAGAAGGGAGACAAGACAAAACTGGAAAATTACAAATTACACTGCTCTCACAAATATATAAATTACTGACAAAAATTATAACAAGGAGAATAACCAGTAAATTAGACCAGTACCAACCCAAAGAACAAGCAGGATTTAGAACCGAATACGGCACTCTTGACCACCTGCATACAATTAGAATATTAATCGAAAAATCGACTGAATATAACTTTCCACTATACCTGGGATTTGTTGACTATGAAAAAGCATTCGACAGTATAGAAATCTGGACTGTCGAAAAAGCATTACAAAACTGTCGAATCGCCTACAGATATATAAAGCTAATACGTAATATCTACGAGAAAGCAACGACGATCTTTTGATTGCAAAAATACACTAATCCGATCCCATTAAATAAAGGCGTTCGTCAAGGAGATACGATGTCCCCAAAACTGTTTACCGTTGCCTTAGAAGATGTTTTCAAAACAATAGACAGGAAAGACAAAGGAATAAACATCAACGGCGAATACATCAACAATTTACGATATGCAGATGATGTGATAGTGATAGCAAAAAATTATGATGACAAGCAATGCTAACGGAACTAAAACAACAATCAAAGAAAATAGGGACAGACGTAGTAGAACAAGTAGAAAAATACATATACTTTGGACAAGAAATAAGACTAGGTAAAGAAAATCAGACAGTGGAGGTAAATAGAAGAACAAGAATGGGATGGGTGGCATTTGGTAAGCTAAGTTTTGTACTAAAGAATAGTAAAATACCACAACACCTTAGAAGTAAAGTGTTCGACATGTGTATCCTGCCAGTGCTAACATACGGCACAGAAACATGGGTTTTCACAAAGAAAAATATAGAAAAGATGGCAAAAACGCAGAGATCCATGGAAAGAGCAATGCTTGAAATTTCACTGAAAGATCGTGTGACAAACGAAAATATTAGACAGCGAACAAAAATAACGGATGTAAAAGAAAGAATGGAACGACTGAAGTGGCAATGGGCCGGACATAACGAATGAAGACAAGATGAAAGATTGAATAACATTATACAGAAATGGCACCCATGGGACGGAAAACAAGAAAGAGGAAGACCACAGATGAGGTGGAGCGATGACCTCAAGAGAATGGAAGAATTTGGAGAAGGGTTATGTTCAATATTAGACTTTTTAAATACTGAAGAGAGAGAGAGAGAGAACTTACTATTTATGTCTTACTTGACTGAATTATTAAGTAATAAAATAGTTGAGATTAATTTAAGGCATCAAACTAAACTTTAACGCTTACATAGAGAAAAAAATGACTATAACCTTTTATACCTGAAGAGGAATGTTAGGCAAAAATCCATTGTGGAGATAAACAAAAACAAATGTTTTAGGAGAGATAGAGGTTTCGTATTTACTGGCGGTAGGAGGATTCCGCTTCCACGGCATCTGCTTAGACTGAGCAAACTATCTCCAATTTATTTCTAGGAGTAGCTCATCTGAAAAGGACTTTCTTATGGAACAATGAAGTCATTTGTTGAAAGACCAATTTCCAAGTGCACAACTTTCTTTAGTAGTCCTGTGAGATCAGCTCCAGCAATTTGAAACGGTCTTTTACACTGAATGTAATCTTTGATTGAACTGGAAACTGCCCACGTAACATGTTTTCCATCAAACCGTTGACTTGTTTGGGATGTTTCAATAACTCCTTCTTTCCAACATTCCAACTTTTTTTTGTCAAATTACTTCGTTGCTATAGTAGGCGGTTTGATAAAAAAATCAATTCAAAACCTACATCTTCATCAAAATTTCAATCCAGTAACCTTCTTTTCTTACAAAGACGCTCATCTTTGGTCAGACCTTTGTAAAAACAGCCTTTATCTTTTGACGTAAGTTTCTTTCTTCAGAATTTCCTCACAAATACTTTTTCTTGTAGGCACAATATCTAGTCGAAGTTGAAAGTAATTAGAGTGTCTATGTGCAACCCTCTAGAAAACAAATGCACCGGAATTATTACTGAACACACTTCAGAGAGTTTCGTTTAGTACACCCCAGGTTTTCCAAAGCAAATTGATTTCAACGTTCTGATAAAATGATTTATTGAGTTCTATAATTTGAGCTCCATCTTTCATCACAGAATCATTTTTCATTTGTAGGAGTACCACCATTTTTTCCTTGGCATAAACCAACTTCTGTTTTTCTAACAGATTAATTTTCATAATTTGCAAAATAAAAGCAGTGACAGAACACATCCACAAAACCCGACAAAGACTTTTGAGAGAAATCGTAGATATAAAAAGAACAATACTGTTAACACACTTTCTAGTTACAGTGGTATGAAGAATCGTGGCAATGATGTTCATAATTAATGAAGAGTTTCTTAAGATAAATGAGAACCAATGATTTGTCAAAATAGTTTTACAATTTTCATCACAACTAGTAACTAAAAATACGAAAAAAAGACCAGTGCAGGTTAGATTATTATAATCAGGCGTCATAAAAATATTAATTAATGATGATTATGACGAAGCTTCTCTTGGCAATGGAAATCATAGAGTTTGTACTTCAGTTGAATTGAAAAAAACAAGAACTCCAGTATCAATTGAATCCATTGAGAAAAAATATTATCCTCGTTAGCGTCCGGTCTATTATTTTTGGTAAACCTCAAACGAAGAATAATTGGTTTAGGTTTGGACAACATCAACTGCGCAAACTAGTCCATCAGGAGTACATTAGTTTTTTGCACAATATTACAGTGTAGTATCACAGTGTATCAAAGAGTGTAGCTAATTGTAACGACCCAAATAAGAGCTCAACTTGCAGATCATGGAAAAAGTGATATGGAGTCTACACTTTCTTACAAGACTCCACTGGGCCCAAGACATGTTGGGATCTCCGTTTTAAGTAGATCATTTATTGAAGAGTGTCTTGACTAATGTCAAAGTCCTTTATGACTGGTAAAGCCATGGTTTCCAAACTCATCGGCTATAGATCCACACTGACCATGGTGAAGCACAGGTTAGATCCAAGCGTCAATGAAACTAAAATTCGGAATGTATTATCATCAAGTATTGTTTCAAGTAGCATTGATAGAATGGCATTTAACAGTATACTTAGCAGTTTTAAAAGAAAGCTTGATATTACATCCTTTAGAGAAATTTTGTTCCAGTTATATGAACAGTTTCGTAAAGGAAATTAAAGTAAAGTATTTTTCAAAATTTAGGCACGACGTAAATCTAATAGAATATGATATAATTAATTTCATTCCAGTTTCAGAGTCGGGGTAAAAGTGGGTTACAAATAATACATGGGAGCTTCTTCTGGCCAGTGCTAGAATTGAGTAGGTGGCAATTATATCATTCGAAAAAAATATGACAATTACTCCGGCCGGCATCACACAATACGGAAAAATTAATTTACTTAAACATACTTTTTTTGAATGATATAATTGCCACCTATTCAATTCTAGCACTGGCCAGCAGAAACTCCCACTAATTAAGGGAACGAAACGTCGCCTAATACTAAAAATCTGAAGTTTTTCGTTCATCTATACATCCTCCCTTCCTACAAAAGAGTGCAGAAGTTTCTCTCAACTCCCTGGCAATACCAACAATAAATCAATTATTTTTGCAACTTCAGAATAAATAATCATGGAACTTCAGAAGAATTCTAGCTAACGATTTTATTATTTTAACATTTTACAATCGCATCAACTACATCTTTCAGATTGGTTTGCATAAATCATTTGAGGTAAATATTATCCAAATAATTCATCATTTGAATATTTAAAAAATTTAAATTAACCAATTTTAGTAAATTTTTTGAATTGTAAAATCACTATTTTTCACAGTAATTGTCTTTTTAATGATTTTCCTGCATTTTTAATGCAGGAGCAAATAGATTATGAATTATAGATTGATTTCCAAATTTAGTATCATTTTCCATTAAATTTTTTCAGTTGAATTTCTGTAGTTTGACCTTTTCCAGTATCATTTGTACATTCTTCAATGCTTTTAACTATTCTGACTTCTTTACTTTCTTCTTTGTGAAATAATTTTCCTAAATCACATTTTAATAGATATCTTCTAATTCCCTTTCAGATTTAATTTCACTACATAGACTTGATCTAAGAAAGAAAGAGAAGCTGAGAGGTACTCAAATTTATATTGATGAGGACATGTCAAAAAGAGAAAGGGAAATACAGCAACGAATAAGGTATGAAACTAAGAAATGGAGAGAAGAAGAAAAAAAACTAAAGTAGAATATATGAAAGTCTTCGTGGATGGGAAGGAAATGAGATGGAATGAAGAAGACAAATTGGTAAGGAGGAGTTCAAAAAACTAGTAAAAAGAGGAAACGAAAAGGACAAAGACGACAACCTGGCAAAGAATAATAGAGATGAGATAAGGGAGGTGACAAATAGGAGGTGTAAGGAAAAACGTAAAAACAAAAATACTATTTTGCTGGACTAAAGAATAAAGGGAAGATTTTGGAAGTATATAAAGAGGTTTGAAATGGTGGGAATAATAGAAACTTGGATGAAGGAGAAGGAATGGATAAATTGGAAGGGAAAATGCCGGAGGAGTTTATATGGGAAATAATAGTGGGGGTAAGAAAAGAATGGGGAAAAGAAAGAAGAAAAAAAAGATAGAATAAAAGGAATGATGAAAACAACAATAAAGACCGAAGACGGAGAAAAATTTGTCATCATGACGATCTATAGGAACGAAATGGATAAGACTAAAAAGATCATAAAGGACGAAATAAAGGAAGGGGAAGTGGAAGACGAGATGGGGAGGATGATAACAAAAATATAGCAGTCTACAGTAAAAAGAAAGTATAGAGTAGGAAAAAGAAAAGAAGTAGGGAAAGGAAAGTTTGGTGAAACTGGGAATGTGAGATCGGGAAAAGAGGGCTGAGGAAAGAAAGAAGGAAATAGAGAAAGGGCAGGATGGAAATAGAGGAATTCAAAATATTAAAGCTAATTTTAAAGAAAGATGTACAAGAGCAAAAGAGAAATATAAAAACCAGATGGTGAAGGGGATAGAAGAAATAAAAATGAAAGACAAGCATGGAAGTTTGTAAACAAAAGGAGGAAAAAAGCAAGGAAACTAGAATAGAAGTAGAGAAATGGGAAGAGCATTGTATGAAAATCTTAGGAGGAAAGAAAGAAATACAGAAAAAAGTGTATGGAAATAGAAAAGTAAAAAACAGAGAGGAGGGATAGACAAAGAGGAAATGAGGGAAAGCAATAGATAAACTGAAAAAAGGATAAGCAGGAGGAACGTATGGAACACAAGGAGAACAATGGAAATATACGGGGAAAAGACGAGAGAAAAATTAAGAACATTTTTTGAAAGAATATGGACAGGAGAAGGAATACCTAATAAGTGGAAGAAAGCAATTATATGTCCAGTATACAAAGGAGGAAGCAGGACAGATGTGAAAACTACAGAGGGGTAAGCATAATGAACATAGGGTATAAGATATATGCAGAAATAATAAGAGAAAGGTTAGAGAAAAGAGACTAATACCGGACTGGCAAAATGGTTTCAGAAAAGGGAGAGGGACGATAGATAATATTTTATTTTGAAGCACATAATTAACAGGGAGATAGGAATTAAAAAGGAGAAAGTATGGGGTTTGTTTATGGACATAAAAGCAGCATTCGATAACGTGGACAAAGAAACACTATGGAAAAAAATGAGGGAAATGGGGATAAAAAACGACATAAAAGACGCAATAGAGGAGGTTTACGAGAAGACAAGATGTAAATCGAAAGTGGGGAAAAAGTTAGAAGGAGAATTTTTGACGGAGAAGGGACTAAAGCAGGGATGCCCGTTAAGTCCGTGTCTGTTCGCAATCTATTTAAGGGATTTAGAAGAGGAATGGGAAAAACATCAGGTGGGAGGGATCGTAATAGGGAGGAAAAAGGTATGGGTGTTGGCAAATGCCGACGATATTGTCGCCTTAGCGAAAACGAAGAAGAGATGAAAAAGATGATAAAAGTAATTAAATGGTTCTTAGAAAAAGAAAACTTCAAGTGAATGTACCGAAAACAAAAATAATAGAATTTAAAAGAGAAAAGGAAGACAAAGGAGGTGAAATGGTGGTAGGGAGAGGAAGAGATTGAGAGTGTGGACAAATACAGATATTTAGGGTATGCGATAAGAAACGACAACAAGGACGGAGACCAAATAAGAGAACTCAGACAGAAGGGAAATAGAATAGTAGGAGAAGCATGGAGGCTAGGAGAAAGAACTTTTGGGAAAAGATATAGAGAAAAGAAGATGGGTTTTGAGAGATTAGTAAAAAGCGTTATGATGTATGGAACAGAGATTTGGATGGAATGGGAAGAACTAGAGAAGATTCAGGAAAAATATTGGAAGTGGACATTGGAACTGGAAAAGGAGACACTGGATATATAGTGGAAGAAGAGATAAAACTAGAAAAGATAAGAATACAAACATGAAGAAGAGATGGAAAACAGAAAGGAAAAAAGAGATACTATATGAATGTTGGAAAGACGTGGAAATGCAGAAAATTATACGTGGGTAGGAGGCAAGAAAGGAATATTATCAAAGAAGTGGTTACCCGAGAGAAGAGATAAAGGGAATAAGAGGGAAGGGAAGAAGTTTAGTAGAGGAGATAATAAAACGGGATAAGGATACACAAGGACAGGAAAGAACAACAAAAATAGAAAAAGGGAAACATAATGAAAAATACAAGAAAATAATCGCGGAAGAAATAAATTACTTGACATCGGTAAAAGGGTTAGAAGAAAAAAGGTTAATAGCAAGGTTTAGGACAGGAAACAAAAAACAGGAAAACAAATACTGGAAGAGGGATGAGAAAATTATACATGGGTAGGAGGCAAGAAAAAAATATTATCAAAGAGGTGGTGACGCAAAAGAAGAGATAAAGAGGATAAGAGGGAAGTGAAGAAGTTTAGTAGAGGAGATAATAAAACGGGATGAGGATACACAAGTACAGGAAAGAAAAACAAAAATAGAAGAAGGGAAACATAATGAAAAATACAAGGAAATAATCGCAGAAGAAATAAGTACTTGACATCGGGAAAAGGAAGAAAAAGGTTAATAGCAAGGTTTAGGACAGGAAACGAAGAACAGAAAATAAATACTGGAAGAGGGATGAAGAGAGGGTATGTAGATTGTGTGTGGGGAAAGTGGGAGAATATTAAACATATGAAGGAAGAATGTGAAGAGCTGAGACCAGAGGAAATGGATTGGAAGAGGTTATTGGGGAAAAAGGGGAAGAGATACAATGAATGAAGAAGGTAGTGGAAAGAAGGAAAAAGGATGGAACGGGAAAAAGAAAATAATGAAACAATAGAGAGAGTGAAATAAGGGGAACAGTTGGATAGGTTTAAGTAATTGTATTGAAATATAGAAAACGAATCCTTTGTTTAATTATATAAGAACAATAAAATTTGATTTGATTGATTGATTGACTTGATCTTCTCTAACATCAATGTTGGTATTCGTTTAAGTTTCAACTTTAGCAGTGTTTAACTTTTTTCATGTTTAACGTCGAGTTTTTCTTTTTATTTTACTTGTTGACTTACCTACTACTAGATGAGGAAGCCGTTACAAGAGTGTAACGACCAGAATCTCTTCTTCATAACAATTATTAAGCAGCATTCCTTCGTTGAGACGTAATTCCAGCAACATCTTGAGCTTCTTAAGTTTGAGCTTTCCCAGTATTCCTAATACATTCATCAATGATTGTAATTTCTTTGCTTATTAATTGAAATTCCTTCATCGAGACTATTTTAAACCATCCTTTAATGTTTTTAATATTTCTGATTTTACGAATTCGAAATAATTCTTCTAAACACATTGAGATTCTACTTAATTCCCTTTCTGATTCAATTTCTTTGCGTAGACTTGATCTACAGCTTTAATAGTGTTCAACCTTCATTGCCCACAAAGGCGGTTAATCTTCCACGAATTTCAATTTTTTTAAACTTCCGAGTTAACTTACTACTAGGTTTCCGCTTCGTACCTTATTTCCTCAAAGGTTTAGAAGATACTTATAAGTCCATCTTTGTGAAGAATAACATTTCTCTTCCGAAAGGATTTAAAGAGTTGTTTTCAACGCGTGGCAATTAGACGCCCGACAATTGGACGCTGCAACAAATAGCCCCGCGATATTTAGACGTACGTCTGAAGGATAAAGTATTTACACCAATATATTACATTTAAGATGTACAAAAATATATAGAATAAAATGCAACTCATTGCAGTTACTACAAAATAAACATTAAAGTTATTACATTAACACTATCAAATGACAAAAGTAACAACATAATGTTAGTGTTTATAATGTTCCTTCTAGGGATCTTCACGGTGGAGGTTGAAAAAGAAAACACTGCCTTTTTATAGTCGCTTATGATAATCTTTGGGTAATAAAAATGACAATTTTTTAAGCTCTCCCAATTTCAAAAAATTTAATGCATTTGTTAAAAAATCAAGAAGGTTTAGACAAGGTGTGGTTTTGTTTTTAGCATCCTTTCGAAATCTAAAAATATTTTCAGACATTAAAATTATCAAAACAATTTTGCCAATCTTGATCATCCGGTTTGTGAAATCTACATAACTTTCACAATATCCAAAATGTTATCGACATGAAAGTCACAAGTAATATTTCTCAAAGAAAGTCTTCTTTGTCTCTCTCAGTAGTGGAAAATCCAAAATCTGTTAATCTGATTAGTTTTTGAGTCATTTCATCCTAATGGCGTTCATACATGCAGAGCGATCTCGCTTACAAACTTTTTCAGAGATTTCAGAAAGACAGAGCTTTCGTTTTGCGGTTGGTTTCTTCTTTCCCCTATAATTTGGGATTAATTTATTCCTTCTTTATTTTGCTTGTATTTTTTCCTGACTGAGTAACGATTATTGCAAAGTTTCGAAAAGTAGTAGCTGCAGCCAGGGTCGTATAGTCGTAGCCTCTCTTAAAATTTTCAATGCGCTTGTTAAGTGTGAAATAATCGTGCAAACATAAATACTACACAGGTTTGTAGGGGGTCTTAACTTCAGTTTTTGGAATCCCAACCCCCCAGAACCCTCCATAATCACGAAAAGGGTTATTCCTTTCATAGCCTATAACGAAATAGCATATAAATAACTCGAACGTACACGAGATTCAAAGTGATTGTCTTGCAAGGAATTTTGTGTGCTACAATTTTAGTTTCCTTGACCAAACTTGAACAATCAATATTTTTCGAGATATAAGATCGAAAATAGCTTTTTTTAGAAACAAATGGATTCGCTTGGATTAGTGGAAATTTACAAACCCCGCAGTTTCTCAAAGACACTCATTCTGTTCAGTTTTTGACGCTACAAATTTTAGTCCTTTCCCTTGAATTGCTTAGGTCCTCTCACGAATTTGAGAAATTGATATTTTTCGAGATATGGCCCAAAAATGGTTTAATTATTTGTACGTTCAAAGTGCCGCTGAAAAGTAGAAACTGTTTTAAATACACTTTTCCATCTGCAACGTAAAATTTAAGCCTGATGTCGTGTTGCACCCGTTGAAGGCATGGAGAAGGAGAAGGTGCTTCTTCAGGTCTGCTTTACCAACAAGTCAATATCTTCGCCAATAATGTCTCTATATAGTACTTAATAACCCAATTCCTCCATGACGCAGGTTGATAATGAGGCGATCGGTATCTTCAGGTTCTTGTTCCGAATCTATGCCAGCTTTTGAGAAGTTTTCTGGCGCATGCTGGTGAATCTTTTTTTGTTCTACATATGTGTTAACTAGAAACTTTTCCTTGTTGAGATGTATCTTGAGGTATAAATATCTCGAAAAAAACGTGGAAATCCCGGAAAAATGAAACATTTCATATGTCGAAAAGTATCCATTGTTGCCCGTAAAAATTCGCAAATCTGAGTGCGTTACCGTATCATTGTTTGCAAGGGTCGCAAGAAATAAATTTCAAAATATTCCGTTTCGCGATGCTAGAACTCGAAAAATGTCGGTCCAATTAATTCGCGAGATAGAAATAAAAATGTTGGACGTTAAAAACTGAACAGAATGGGTGTCTTTAACTCTGGACTCCTAGACTTGTGGGTTGCCGCCAATTCAGCAAATCCATTTCTTTCCGAAAATCTAATTTTTGAGCTTATATCACGAAAAATATCGATTTTTCGAATTTAGTCGAGAGGACTAAAACTGTAGCGCGCAAGATCTCCCCCAAAACAATTACTTTGGATGACTTGTACGAGCACGACATAGTGAGTTATAACCGATCAAAAGAATTTTAACCCGTTTCGCGATTGTGGGAGTGTCCCAAAAACTCAGAATTATGTTCAGTAAGAACCCCCCTAAAAGCACATGTGGTTTTTTCGTTTGCGTAATTATTTCCCATTCAAATGACGTTTCCCTGGTCTAAACGCGGCATAAGTACTTCTCGTGAGTGATGTTCATTCAGCATAAGAACGACAAAAAATGTTTTTCAGCCATTATTCAAAAGATCAGAGATTTTCCAGTCGGAGTTAAAGCATTGATTGATCGAGCTTTCCTAAAAAAATTTTTTAAAGGAATGTCATAACTGACTATGATTGATGCGCGACGTTTTGAATTCTTCCTAAGAAGGGAGAGATTTTGGAAAACCATTTTTTCAAGCAAATCTCTGAATATCCTTTGAACCATATTTGACTATAAGAATAGTAAAATTATTCCGAATTTCAAGTTCATACGCCATCGCTTGTGTCGTTATTGAGTAAAAATGAAAATCCATATGTATACATCTTTTGAGCTATTCTTCGATGTGAGGTGACATAGTGGAGAATCGTCCAACTTTTATTTTCTTGTACTTTCAAGACAATTTTTGTAATTTTGCAATACCGACCCTTTTAAGATGGGTACTGAAACAGAAATAAAACAACGGGCGTACAAATTAGGGACAGTAAAAATTAATTTCATTTAAACTGTCACTTACTTACGCTTAGGCTCCAAAAATTTATTAAATTTAGATCATAGTGGTCAGTGGTTCTGTTTTATCTGGCAGGTTCTAAGCAGGCCTTCATCTTAACAATTCTCAGTTCTCAACTATAAGCTTCACAACTTTCTTTCAATATTTTCTCATGCCCTTCATCCCTTTCACAATCATTTCAAAACCTTCTTCCAAAGTTGCTCATCCCTCACCATAACCGCCCATTAGATAATTTCCATTCTCCTCGATCATCACATTTCGAAATCTGCTTTGTTCATCTTCCAAGTTTCACAACCATACAGCAACATAACAATTTATAATCCATTTTTAGTGCTGTGAGTTGATTAAGTCTGTTAGTAATATCGACAAAAATAATGAATATTAAGTATTAAAGCATCTGACGTAAATTTGAAGAGAAAATTAGAAATTTAACGTCGAAAACGAAAAATTCATAATTCTTATACAAACACACACATTTTTTAAACTAGTTTTGTATCCAATTGAACATACTCATGCAAAAATTAAATTTTGAAATTTCATGGCATCCGTTGATCTAATTTTTTGGATCAAACAAGGGATTCAGGTTTAGACCTTTGAAGCGAAATTTGAATAAAAAAAGTAATGTGAGAAAAAATATACCTTTTTTAAACTATTTTCCATTAATATAATTTTTTTCTTCGATATAAACGAACGCTTTTCATCAAGTATTTCTTGTATCGGTTTCTTATCTCTTCTTTCCCTAATAAATTCTAATTCCTAGAATGTGAAATTAATTACTTAAAATTAGAACCTAGAATTTTAATTGTGAATAGCTGAGTGGTCACATATTTTAATGAACACTCCCATCTACTAATAACACAAACATATTGCGAATAAAATTTAATCGAATTACACTGAAACATTACAAAAATGATGATGGAATGAATCTATTTCGTTCAAGCATGTACTATTTACACGAGAACAATAAAAATACTAAGTACGATTATTATATTTAAGTGTTACCATAAAAATATACTTTTGAAAATTGTTTATATAAATATAAATATTTCGCGTTTCCGAACTAAACAAATTCTAAACTAAATTATGTTTTTATATGAAACAATAATGATCTTATATACAATGCTATATAGATACTTTCGGTATACATCACTTAACATATGTAACTTTTTTTTGTGTTTTTTCCCATCCTCATGTCATTTCTTCCCGCTTTTGAATTACCATTTAACATTTTCATTTTTGGGTAAGTATTTTATTTTGGATTAAGAGAGGTATACCGAAAAATATGGTCCATTACTCGGCCAGAATTCGTTCTTCCGTGCTCGCTGCAGCTCCCACGGAAAACTTCCATCTCGCACGGAAAAATCTCGATTTCTAGACTTACAAATAACCTCTTTACAAGCAAAAACTAATTTCTGTTATGTAAAAATATCTGAGCATAGATTTTTTGAGCACCAATCCAAAATAACAGCGTTATTAGTAAAATTTTAGAACTTCACAAAGCAGGTACAAAAGTTTTGAATACATTTTTGATTTTTAGTGTTAATCTTAATATCGACGACGTACTACTACGCTACTACAAGCTAAGTTTCAATTAACATTCGATACATTAACAGAGGTTATACATATTACAATGAGGTATTTCACATGAGAAATCTTAAGTAATAATGGTTTAATACATTGACGGTAATAAAGCAACAATCATTTCTACAAATGCAATACGAGCAAGCGAATCGGATGTTCTTAGAATAAAAATGCCAAACACGCAATTATCAAACCGATTACGGCCATTGGAGTGAATTGTGGAGCAGAATTACATAGATTATCGGTGCACGTAAAGCATTCCAATTCTTTTAATCCTGCGCCCAATTCCATTGCCCCCGCTATTAAATTACAAGCAGTTTGTCCAGAATACGGTGTACAATTTCTGGCAACGAAACCACTACCGTTTTCATCTAAAAACAAAATTATAAAATAAAAAATTAACCCGACGAGAAAATTTACCTTTTCCAACGATTTTCACGCATTGTGTTGGAATTATCGACGCTACGGTGTCTAGAAGAGAGTTTCCAGTTTTAGTTTCGCAGTCAACTTGTGGATACGTGAAGGAAAATAAGCCGTACGAACAGGTGAATCCACTACATGTATAGCATTTCAATGCGGATACTGGAACAAAAAAAACATTGATATAAGTATCTGGGTCAAGTAATTGCTATGAACGCAATCGTGACATTACAACAATTACAACAACATAATAATTGCGCAAATTTTTGATAGCAATAAAAATTCGGGTCGTTGCATGAACATAAATAATAGTACAACTGAAATTGATGAAACAATTTGGAAACATGCGGTCTCAACTGGGCGCACAGTGTAATATTTGGCTTCTAGTTTCCATATCCTTTTATTATTTATTATTACTTTTAAGCGATTACCAAATATTTAGAATTTCCAAAACTCAAAAAATTGAAATTGGTATAAGTTGCTTTGCTATTTTGAAATTTACAAAAGAACTAGTTTGCTGAGAATGTTTTAGAAAAATTTTGACCAGTGTAGTCAGAGGTCGTTAATGCTTAGAATTTTCAAAACTAAAAAAATTCGAATTTGTATTAAAAGTTGTTTTGCAGTTTGCTGAGAAAGGTTAAAAAAAGATTAGACCAGAGATCGTAAATTACCAAATGCAGAGGATTTCCGAGATTCAAAAATTATAATTTGTATTAAAAGTTGCTTTGTTATTTTGAAATCCATATAAAAAGCAGTTTTGAAAACGTTTTATACTTTAGACGCTTAAATTCCTAATAATTTTTGAGATTTATTTTGGATGGGAAACAAGATCTTTATTGATTTAATGATAAATTTCCAAACTTCTTTTTTGACAACCTGCTAGTGACAATTGAATTAATATATCTGTAGGCCATTGTTTTTAAGTCTTCTTGTGATTATAGGCTGGATGTATAGTTGCCTAGCTTCTGCATTGGGATGATCAGAGAGTCGTTCAAAGTATTTCATAGTAACTCGGGTAATTTCTTCTTGTACAAGCGATATTCCAGAGTCATCATTCGAAGTATCTTAGATTTGATTCTCTGTATAATTTTAGTGTTTGATGGCTTTGCACATCCCCAAAGCTGTACCCCGTACGTCCAGATAAGATTTATGATGCATTTGTACAGAAGTAATTTATTTTCTATTGACAGCTGTGATTTGCGACCCAATAGCCAACTCATTTGACGTGTTTTTAGGTTTATGTGGTTTTTCTTGGCAGAAATATGTGGCTTCCATGTAAGTTCTTGATCTAGTATTAATCCCAGATATTTCACTTGAGTAGATACTGGTAATGGCTCGTCGTTTATTAGAACTACAGGGCAAACGATGTTCCTGTTCGTGAATGTAATTTGTGTGGACTCTGTATGGTTTACTTTGACTTTCCATCGTTTCATTCAAGCTTGTAGTCGTTTGGAGATTTTCAGATGCAATTTGTCGATTTTTATTTATGGATAGTAGAGCTGTGTCGTCGGCGAATGTGGAGACTGTAGTAGTGTTTGTAGTTGGGATGTCAGCCGTGAGTATTACATAAAGGAGTGGACCAAGAACACTACCTTGAAGGACCCCTGAACTTATTGAATAATAATTTGATTACTGTATTAATTCGTACTTGAAAGTACCTGTCGGTAAGGTAGGATTTTATGACAAGGTAGTAAGGAGTAGGCAGGAAAAATTTAAGTTTGTATAATAGTCCGTCGTGCCAAACTTGATCAAAAGAACAATGTTCAAAATTCCACATTATTCTTTATATTGTACCAACCACCCTGATGGAACGGCTCATGGTGGATCGGCCATAATAATTCGAAATACTGTACCACATTACGAGGCAACTGACAAGATACAAGCTATAGTAGTCCACATTACAGCTCAACCATGGTCCTTTAACATTGCTGCACTATACAGCCCATCAAGACACAATATAAGCATATTTTAACATAAAGATTTCTTCAGACAGTTAGCAGCTAAGTTCATCATTGGAGGCGACTGGAATGCTAAGCACACAGACTGGGGCTCAAGATTATGTACGACAAACGGAAGACACCTTAAGAAGGGCTATCTCAAATTTAAACTGTTCTTTTCTATCTATAGGACAACCCACCTATTGGCGAACAGGTACAAATAAAATCCCCGATTTGCTTGACTTCTTTCTTCTTCGAGGTATAGCATCTAATTATATCACTATAGAAGCATCCTGGGCCTTATCCACTGATCATTCACCCATAATTACCATACTTAGTACTCATATAATAAACCGTCCTAATGTTCCAAAGTTAATATCCTCGAAAATGAACTGGTTTATATTAAAAAAATTATATACAAAATAATCTAAACTTAAATATTCGCTTACAACAACCGGAAGATGTTGATCATGCAGTACATTACCTCACCCAAACCATACAAGTAGCAGCACATTTAGCCACTACCCCGGAAAAACTGGGACAGAAAACAGAGGATAACATACCTGTGCATATAAAATACTTTGTAGCTCAGAAAAGAAGAGCACGATGTGTATGGCAAAGAATATAATAGATTAACACGCCAACTAAAAACACTGCTGCACGCAATCAGAAACACCACGTTTAAATCGTACACTACCAACTAATCAACAGACGACCACTGCATTTGGAAAGCCACCAAATCTTTTAGGAAACCGATACATCACATTCCACCTTTAATGAAAAACGACGGAAGCTGGGAAAAAAACAGAGCAAAAAAAAAGCCACCACGTTTGACGAACATCTTTCACAACTCTTTAGCGTATCTGAACGTAATATCAACAATGATGATGACGACATCACTAACTTCTTGTTCGCTCCTTGTCCGATGATGCTGCCGATTAAATTTTTTAGTCCAAACGAAGTTAAAAGAATGATATCAAGATGTAACAACCACAAAGCACCTGGTTTCGATCTGATTACTGGTCAGATATTAAAACAACTACCCAGACAAGGATTACTATTGTTAACTATAATTTATAATAGTATTGTCAGGCTAACATACTTCCCGATTACTTGAAAATTTGCACAAATAATTCTGATCAACAAGCCAGATAAACCTCCAAACAGAGTCACTTCCTACCGGCCTATAAGTTTGCTCCCGATCATGTCAAAAATTCTTGAAAAGCTTCTACTTAAACGAATCTTTGAAGATACGGATATACATAAATTTCTAACCTTGCGTTGAAAAAAGATGTAATCAGACCTTCTAGGTCTCAAAATAGTCTTATTATTCGGAATGGGTTGATTTGTTCTTTAATATTAAAAAAATGTTCATTAATGGAAATTTTCAGAACAGTTGCTGAAAAAGCTTTATAATGCAGAGTAATTTTTGATGGTCGAAGAGGGATTTGATAGGAAAATCTTTGGTGACGATATTTTATGTTCATCAAAATAAATAACCTATAGAAAAATTAGTTCAAGAAGTAGAATTAAACCTTTCGAGACTAAAATCTATTATCATTTTGGAAAATGTAACGGATTAATTAGTTTTTTATAATATATTTAGTAGAACTAGCAATTTTTGAAGTTTTGATAAATTGAATGTGACATCAAATTTTGATTGTCTTTAGACCTATTTTTGGTTCTTACAAAAATCTGAAAAGAAGTAGTTTGTTGAAATCATTTTATTTATGTCCATTCATTTGTTTTGAAGGGCGAAGAGGAGATTTAAAAAACAATTTTGTTGGCAACATAATATTAAAAAATAGTAGAAATAGATCTTTTGAGAATTGGAACAGTTAGAATGTTATCGAAAAATTGAAAGGATTTGGTTTTTTAGTGTCAAAAATCGATCCCTGTTTGAAAAATTTTCGAGAAAGGAATATGTTTTAAAATTGAGGCAGAAAATGTTTTCGAATTAACTTTTTATTTTGAAGTTGTTAAAAGTAGTAGTTTGCTGAAAACATTTCACTTTGCACGTCAAATTGTGAATGGCTATTAAATTTTTATTAGTTAAGAGATAATTTTCATTTTATTCCGTAAAATAATTGTCCAAAAAATCTGTTGCAAAAAGGTAAAAGTAGAACTTTTTGAGCCTTAAAATTGTTATAATCTCACTAGAAAGATTAAATGAATTAACTGGGCCTATAGCGTTAAAAACGACGACCGAAATTTCTAGACAAGTTTTAGAAGTTGCTTTGGTTATTTTCCAATTCTTAACACATTAAGTAAAAGCAGCCCAAAGAATTTTGAAGTTAAGTTTGAATGATCTTTTTTTTTGATGGATAAATAAGGAATTTGGAAAGACGATCTTTGTTGGCAAGTCAAGCAAGTTTGAATCTAAAAAATCTTAAAGTGGTGGAAGTAAAGTAATCAAAAACTTTAATGGGTAGAGATTTCCAACGATTGTGAGGCTATCCAAAAATTCAGTTGATCGCCAAAAATTTAGTAGAACTCATCAAATGAAAATCTATTTTTCAATTTGTGTTGTGTGTGTGTTCTTTAAAATAATTTTAATTAATATTTGTTCATATGATTTGTTTTGATTATTTTAAACAACTTGAATCTATCATTAATCGATGAATTTTACTACATTTTTGAAGATCTACTGAATTCTATGACAATCTTGACGAAATCTTCACAATGAATGGCGAAACGTCGGCATCACAACCTAATGAGTTGTTTTTCTTCACTTCACCTTTACCAAAAAGTGGCCTCATTGGCGTGACCTTTTTAAATTCGAGTAGAGAAAGTAGAACTAGAACTATTCAATTTTTTTGAACTAAATAACTCATCTAATCTTGGCACTGGTCTGATAAAGCTCCCATTGTAAAAGCGAAACGCCTTTTAACAGGAATATTTAAGTTTTTGATACTCAAGAAAATATTGGGGACTAACGGCAGATTTTCATTAATATTTTAAGATAATTTGCCGGAAAAGGTTTTAGAATATCTGCAGATTTTTTTTAAAACGCTATTTAAAGAAGCAGTTTGAAAGAAACTTTTGCCAATCAAATTCTCGACAACTTTTCTTATTCTTTTTTTTTGATGTCAAAGGATGGATTTCAATGGAAGACTGCTCACTTTTTGACACTAATTGGTATTTGAATTTTTTTACACTCCCCAAATTTTTAAGTTCAGTAAATTCACCTTTCCCAAAATATGAATGAGATTATCAGTATCAAAACCAACAATTTTCTATTAATATTTTGTTACTGGGGATAATCAAAATGTTGAGGTTAATTTTTGAAAAAAAAATTAAATTAAAAGAAGCTGTTGTAAAATTATTATTATTATTTTATCTCTTTTAGTATACCTATGGTTGCGATTTTTTCAGTAAGTGTGTTAGAGAATCTTTTATCAAAAATCTATTTGGTTTAGTAGAGTTTAAGAACAAACGCCATTAAAAGAAATTTAAGCAAACTGCACAATACAAACACAAAGTAGTCGAATAATAAGTAAAATGTGTGTCTTACGACATCTCGTGTATAACATGGACACGTGTGAATAGTATAAACTAAGAAAAATGCCAACAGTTAACTGTAACGACTTGTGTGTGTTAAAGTGCAAAGCGATATCTAAGCGATCACTTTAATCCTTAAAACACACGTGTGTCGATAAACCCAAGATTAACCTGTACAGAAGCACACACGCAACGAAAGAACGCCTGATGCAGCATTTCTCTCTTATTATGAGCTCATCAGAGGTGTATACTTAAGTGCGGTATACAACTGTACAAGACAGCGGTTGGTCTTTTAAACTCTCGTGTGTTTTAAGCATTAATGTTATCGCCTAGATAGCGCTTTGCACTTTAACACACACAAGTCGTTACAGTGGCATTTTTCTTAGCCGAATAATGTTTTTAAATTTTATTCTCCCAGTAGTTTGGATTTCAAGCTTAGAAGAAGAACGTTGTTGGAAGAAATATCATTTGGATTTTGGAGGAATTTAATAAACGTTTTTATTGTGGCAATTTCGATATTCTTCTTTTTGGTTCATCGGAAATAATATTTTCAAAAACATGATGAAAAATGTTACATACTTATTGTCTCATTAATTGTAAAATTAAATTGATTCTTTGGTTTTAAAAACAGACAAATAATTGATAACATGGAGTTTTTTGGTTTTGATATGTGTCATTCCAAATAAAAAAACTGGAACGAAACCTTTACAACCTTGAAAATTTCAGAAAATTTGTAAGAGCTGTCGTAGAACGTGAATTTCTTTTAAAAGCTCGTCTTGGTTTTTGGAAATGAGTCTTGTATGTTTTTCAACACTACGTTTTTCAATATTTCTATAAGAGTACTAATTCCAATTTTTTTTGAAAATTTTAAGGCTTTAGATTAGAACGTTCGATTCATTACTTTGACTTGGACGATGATTCAGAAACTGAACCGAGTTTTGGTAGAAAAATTTACTACATCAAGACAAATGAGTGAACCATGAATTTTGGATGTCAAAACAATATGACCAAGACAATTGTCATTTGGCAGTTATATCAATAGCATCGTAGTCATAAACTAAAGCATTTAGTCATTGGTAAAGCAACTGCGTTAAAAAATGGTACCCTTCTCGTACACTACTGAGCTATATCAATAGAATCGTTCGTTCAGATCTTCTTTCACTGTATAACACGGTGTCTTTCTCTAGTCCTATTGTTCGCTTCCAATATTTCTGCTGTAACTATTCTAGTCCTATCCATTCCTTCTATCTGCACTTCACACTTCTTACTAAGTTCTCAAAAATCCATCTTCTTTTCTAACTTGCTCTACTACTCTATTTGTTTACTCTCTTAATCAGTCTTTCCATCTTTTCTTAATTCGACGCTAATGCTACAATATCATCCTTGTACGCTAACATCCACATCTTTTTCCTTCCTATTATTACTCCTCCTACCTTGTGTTTTCCAATTCCTCCTCTAGATGTCTAATATAAATTGAAAACAGATTAATGCTTAACGGATATCCCAGCTTTACTCTTTTTCAGGTACAACATTCTTGTACCAGCTTCTTGTCTACTCTATTTCTCCCACTATTTTTCATAGTAGTCATCTTTTCACATTATCAAATGCTGCTTATATATCTGTAAACATTGCAAACATTCGTCATCGTAATTTTTTTGTTGACTCAAACTTGCCGAATTCAATGTACGGATCAAACTGCCATTCATTTAAAACAAAACTTCTTTATCGAAAAAACCGTTTGGCAGAGATCCTAACGAGCAATGAGAAAGGATAAAAATTCAGACGATTCAGATTCTGTAGAGTCAGTTCCAATAAATATTGTAATGGATAAAATTCGTTCTGCTGCTGAATCAATCTAGGATGTTTAGTCAGGTGGCACCATTAATATTAGTGATTCGGATGACTCAAAAAAAGAATGTGGGATCCAGGAGCACTCATAAACAAAGAGGTCGTTAGAAGTTTAAACATTTTACAATAGAGTTGAATAAAAGTAGCCAAACTTAAACTACAACTTTTTTCTCACTGCGTAGTAATGAAAATTAATAAACTATATAGAATTTTTAACCAAGTCTTTTAGATTTTAACTTTAAGGTCTAGACCTATTCAGTGCCGCCAGTTCATTGCCGCCGTTCATCGCCGGACTGTTTCATCGCCGCCATCTACATCGCCAAGACGATACATCGCCGCCGTTTCAACTCGAACTATCGATATCGTTTCACAGTTACTTGTTCATTATGATGATGGATTTGTAAAATATTGGTTGTGTTATTTTCAATTCAAATTTTCTATTTCATATTCGTTTATAAATGTATTTTCTGTGATTTTTACTTAGGTATATTCATCTCAAACAGTAAAATGTTTCGACGTATTTAAAAGCTAATTGTTTTTTTAAAATTATTTTATAATTTCTGGGTCCTACCTCACCAACATTGCTTTTCGAAAATTGAAAAGTGAAAAGTTTTTATGTTACACGATCAGTTGTAAAGTACTTTACAGAATCGGTCAAAATTTTATGTTTTTGCAAAATATTATTTTTCGAGGTTAGTGATAAGTTGCATGAATGTCAGTATAGTCATTTTCATGATACCAACTTATTAAGCATGATCGGGAAAAGAAAAGAGCCTTTAGCCAAAAAGATGACAGTTTTAGAAGAAATAAAAATAACAAGTTTCAAGGGAATAAAGTGACGGCCAGTGATAAAACCAACGCATGGCACAAGGTCCCAGATAAAACCAAATCGTTAGATTTGGCAAATACCAACCACGACTGGACTTACGCTAGGGACTCGCGTTTAGAAGAGTCGTTCCAAGATTGTTCCCAATATAAAATAATTTTTGCATTAAATTTAACCTAGACTAAAAGAGCATTGGAACTGTAGTGGTCTCAGATAAGAATCTAACGAAATTGATCAAGAAATTTTTGATTCTATATAAAAGAATTCCCCAATATTAGTTGGATTGGATATGCCAGAATCAGACAGGAGCCATCAATGCAAAACAGTAATAGGTACTTTTTATGTTTTTTTAACAATTTACTTTGAATACTAAACAGGTATCTATTGTTTGTCCAGCAATGAAATTTTTGAACCCGTTGTATAAATTATAACTCCAAACGGAGTATAACTCAATTCGCCGTCACTCAAAAAAATAAAAAAACTCAAAGAGAAGGAAAAAAAAGTGCAAAATCATCAGTTGGCGAAGAATATAGTTATTTGTTGCTAAATTTGGACTAAAGTCAATCCACGTCAACATGTGAAAAAATTTCTTTTTAGCGCAAGCCGTTGATTCGGGCTATGGAGGTGGATAAAGTTAACTTTAAAGTGAAATAATTCATTTAAAAAAAACACTATATATTTATTTTGCGATATGTTATTTACTGTAGTTGTCTCTATTTGTTGTTAAATTTTAACAAAAATTAATTTATGGCAACCGTGAAAAAAATACTGTTTAGTACAAGCTGTTGATGCGGGTTATGCCGACTGATAGAGCTAACTTTAAAGTGAAATAATTAAATTTTAAAAAAACACCACATTTTTGTTTCGGCATATGTTATTTATTGTAGTTTCCTCTATTTGTTCTTAAATTTTCACAAAAATTAATCCACGCCAACATGTAAAAAAATAACTTTTTAGTGCAAGCCATTGATGAGGGCTATGTAGGCTGATAGAGCTAACTTTAACGTGAAATAAATCAATTAAAAAAAAATATATTACATTTTTGTTTTATACGATATAAAATATGATGTAGTTTTATCTATTTGTTGCTAAATTTCCATAAAAATTATTCCACGTCAACATGTGAAAAAATTAATTTTTAGTACAAGCCGTTGATGCGGGTTATGCCGACTGATAGAGCTAACTTTAAAGTGAAATCATTAAATTTTAAAAAAACACTACATTTTTGTTTCGGAATATGTTATTTATTGTAGCTTCCTCTATTTGTTCTTAAATTTGCGCAAAAATTAATCCATGCCAACGAGTGAAAAAATTACTTTTTAATGCAAGCCATTGATGAGGGCTATGCAGGCTGATAGAACTAACTTTAAAGTGAAATAAATCAATTCTAAAAAAACAGTCCATTTTTGTTTTGCGATATATTATATGATGTAGTTTGTCTATTTGTTGATAAATTTCCATAAAAATTATTCGACGTGACCATGTGAAAAAATTACTTTTTAGTACAAGCCGTTGATGCGGGTTATGCCGACTGATAGAGCTAACTTTAAAGTGAAATAATTAAATTTTAAAAAAACACCACATTTTTGTTTCGGCATATGTTATTTATTGTAGTTTCCTCTATTTGTTCTTAAATTTCCACAAAAATAATCCATGCCAACAGGTAAAAATAACTTTTAGTGCAAGCCATTGATGAGGGCTATGTAGGCTGATAGAGCTAACTTTAACGTGAAATAAATCAATTTAAAAAAAAATATTACATTTTTGTTTTATACGATATAAAATATGATGTAGTTTTATCTATTTGTTGCTAAATTTCCATAAAAATTATTCCACGTCAACATGTGAAAAATTAATTTTTAGTACAAGCCGTTGATGCGGGTTATGCCGACTGATAGAGCTAACTTTAAAGTGAAATCATTAAATTTTAAAAATACACTACACTTTTGTTTCGGAATATGTTATTTATTGTAGCTTCCTCTATTTGTTCTTAAATTTGCGCAAAAATTAATCCATGCCAACGAGTGAAAAAATTACTTTTTAATGCAAGCCATTGATGAGGGCTATGCAGGCTGATAGAACTAACTTTAAAGTGAAATAAATCAATTCTAAAAAAAACAGTCCATTTTTGTTTTGCGATATATTATATGATGTAGTTTTGTCTATTTGTTGATAAATTTCCATAAAAATTATTCGACGTGACCATGTGAAAAAATTACTTTTTAGTACAAGCCGTTGATGCGGGTTATGCCGACTGATAGAGCTAACTTTAAAGTGAAATAATTAAATTTTAAAAACACCACATTTTTGTTTCGGCATATGTTATTTATTGTAGTTTCCTCTATTTGTTCTTAAATTTTCACAAAAATTAATCCACGCCAACATGTAAAAAATAACTTTTAGTGCAAGCCATTGATGAGGGCTATGTAGGCTGATAGAGCTAACTTTAACGTGAAATAAATCAATTAAAAAAAATATTACGTTTTTGTTTTATACGATATAAAATATGATGTAGTTTTATCTATTTGTTGCTAAATTTCCATAAAAATTATTCCACGTCAACATGTGAAAAAATTAATTTTTAGTACAAGCCGTTGATGCGGGTTATGCCGACTGATAGAGCTAACTTTAAAGTGAAATCATTAAATTTTAAAAAAACACTACATTTTTGTTTCGGCATATGTTATTTATTGTAGTTTCCTCTATTTGTTCTTAAATTTCCACAAAAAATAATCCATGCCAACAGGTAAAAAAATAACTTTTTAGTGCAAGCCATTGATGGGGGCTATGTAGGCTGATAGAGCTAACTTTAACGTGAAATAAATCAATTTAAAAAAAAAATATTACATTTTTGTTTTATACGATATAAAATATGATGTAGTTTTATCTATTTGTTGCTAAATTTCCATAAAAATTATTCCACGTCAACATGTGAAAAAATTAATTTTTAGTACAAGCCGTTGATGCGGGTTATGCCGACTGATAGAGCTAACTTTAAAGTGAAAACATTAAATTTTAAAAAATACACTACACTTTTGTTTCGGAATATGTTATTTATTGTAGCTTCCTCTATTTGTTCTTAAATTTGCGCAAAAATTAATCCATGCCAACGAGTGAAAAATTACTTTTTAATGCAAGCCATTGATGAGGGCTATGCAGGCTGATAGAGCTAACTTTAGAGTGAAATAAATCAATTTAAAAAAAAAAATACATTTTTGTTTTATACGATATAAAATATGATGTAGTTTTATCTATTTGTTGATAAATTTCCATAAAAATTATTCCACGTCAACATGTGAAAAAATTACTTTTTAGTACAAGCCGTTAATGCGGGTTATGCCGACTGATAGAGCTAACTTTAAAGTGAAATCATTAAATTTTAAAAAATACACTACACTTTTGTTTCGCAACATGTTATTTATTGTAGCTTCCTCTATTTGTTCTTAAATTTGCGCAAAAATTAATCCATGCCAACGAGTGAAAAAATTACTTTTTAATGCAAGCCATTGATGAGGGCTATGCAGGCTGATAGAACTAACTTTAAAGTGAAATAAATCAATTCTAAAAAAACAGTCCATTTTTGTTTTGCGATATATTATATGATGTAGTTTTGTCTATTTGTTGATAAATTTCCATAAAATTATTCGACGTGACCATGTGAAAAATTACTTTTAGTACAAGCCGTTGATGCGGGTTATGCCGACTGATACAGCTAACTTTAAAGTGAAATCATTAAATTTTAAAAAATACACTACACTATTGTTTCGCAACATGTTATTTATTGTAGCTTCCTCTATTTGTTCTTAAATTTGCGCAAAAAATAATCCATGCCAACGAGTGAAAAAATTACTTTTTAATGCAAGCCATTGATGAGGGCTATGTAGGCTGATAGAGCTAACTTTAAAGTGAAATAAATCAATTCTAAAAAAACACTTCATTTTTGTTTTGCGATATTTTATATGATGTAGTTTTGTCTATTTGTTGATAAATTTCCATAAAAATTATTCCACGTCAACATGTGAAAAAATTACTTTTTAGTGCAAGCGGTTGATTCGGGCTAGGTAGGTTGATAGAACTAATTTTAAAGTGAAATAATTCAATTAAAAAAAACACTACATATTTGTTTTGCGATATGTTATTTATTGTAGTTTCCTCTATTTGTTCTTAAATTTTCACAAAAATAATCCATGCCAACATGTAAAAATTACTTTTTAATGCAAGCCATTGATGAGGGCTATGTAGGCTGATAGAGCTAACTTTAAAGTGAAATAAATCAATTTAAAAAAAATACATTTTTGTTTTATACGATATAAAATATGATGTAGTTTTATCTATTTGTTGATAAATTTCCATAAAAATTATTCCACGTCAACATGTGAAAAATTACTTTTTAGTACAAGCCGTTAATGCGGGTTATGCCGACTGATAGAGCTAACTTTAAAGTGAAATCATTAAATTTTAAAAATACACTACACTTTTGTTTCGCAACATGTTATTTATTGTAGCTTCCTCTATTTGTTCTTAAATTTGCGCAAAAATTAATCCATGCCAACGAGTGAAAAAATTACTTTTTACTGCAAGCCATTGATGAGGGCTATGTAGGCTGATAGAGCTAACTTTAAAGTGAAATAAATCAATTTAAAAAAAATAAATTACATTTTTATTTTATACGATATAAAATATGATGTAGTTTTATCTATTTGTTGCTAAATTTCCATAAAAATTATTCCACGTCAACATGTGAAAAAATTACTTTTTAGTGCAAGACATTGATGCAGGCTGATAAAGCTAGTTTAAAGTGAAATAATTCAATTTTAAAAAAACACTACTTTTTGTTTTGCGATATGTTATTTTCTGTAGTTTTATCTATTTGTTGCTAAATTTGCTAAGAAATTATTTTTATGAAAGCCATACTCTGAATTTATTTAAATTTTTTTTTATTTATTTAAATAGCAACAAACATTATATATTTAATTTATGTAGTAATTTTATTAATAGTTTTTTCATTTCCAATCTTTAATTATTATGTTGTTAGTCAAAAACATGAGAACACATGTAACTTCAGATGGGTAATTTTTTTGTTAATCCAGTAAAATGTATCCTAGACATTTCTATTTTTTGAGACGCCTGTTAATTTGAATATTACTTTGATACCTACTTCCTAACGAATTCGACAGGAAGTTTTTAATGGCTTTCTACAATGAGGCCATATCCTTGCGTGTTGAAAATATTCGACGCATGCAACATTAAAAAAAAGGACGTATTACTTACAATATATAGGACGTGATTGTCATACCTATGTGAATAAAAATCAAAAGCACTTCACGTAAGTTCATCAAAAGAATAATATTTTGGGGATGCATTAAAGACGCTTAAGATGTAGAGTTGAAAAATTCTTAAGTGTTATAATTGACTCAGCATTTAAATGCTAAATTAAATATTGAAAAACCTATTAGTAGAATCAACAACTTCGATCATCCGATAATTACGTTTATCCATGACTTAAGCTAATTATCGATGTTATATTTCGAACATTATAATTGGATTTGACTCTTCGTATGTGTCATTGAAATTTTGTTATTGTAAGATGTACGATAATTATCGAACTCAATATTTATGTTGTTTATGAATATGAAATAAGCACACAATGACCTCATCTACTAGTCATAAATTTGGTTCAATAAACCAACCCTTACTGACTAATACGTACAATACACGCAACCATAATCTTGACTGAAAATAGTAGAATTCATTTGCATAAGGTTTTTCCTAGCAGAATTCACGATATATTTAGAAAAAGCGCTTTGTTTGGGTGCTGTGATAAGCATTCAAAACGTGCTCAAATAAAGACCATACAAAATGATTACATTTTATATTTATCAGAAGGATCTCATTCATAACCAAATGTCAGCAAGGACTTATTTCAAAAGAAATTTCCAGTCAATTTTGCTCATTCTTCATTTTCATCGCTGATGAAGCAAAAATCGTTTTGTTCAACATGGTGAAGAATAAGAAGTAGAGCGGAACTCTAATTTGCAATGCTAGAAACGCTGACACGCCCTTTTTGTTTTTAAATCATAATTTATGTATTGAAAGCAAAGACGAATTAAATATAAACATTTAATTGATAGCAACAATCCATTATCTGAGGAACAGTTATCTAACATTCCACATTCATTCTTTCTTATCGTTTACTATTTACAAACATTTATTCGTGTTAGTTGTAACGATTAATTTATACTTTCCACACAAAAAGTGAATTAAACCACATGCCATTTTGGCAAACTTCCATACTATCATACTATACGCTAAATTTTTATTATCGTACTATCGCCGGCGTGAACTTCCCGTTTTTTCCGGCAAAATATACCTGCAAAAATAAGTTAAATCCTCTTACCTGCACCAATCATGACCATTAACGACGTCAAATAAATAATTAAAGAACCCATCTTGCAACAAAACAAATCACCGACTACTCACAAACTAAGCTTCAGTTCACTATTAAAATGCTTATGAATCACTCGTGACGAAAACGCGAACGTTGCGAGTGGTGGTAATATTTAATTTTTCAAATATTCGTCGAGAATCCTTAAAGGACCAAGCCACAGAAAAATAAACGACGAAGTCGAGAGTAGGGACGCGTCGTCTTTGTTTGGTATCGTAGCGACAACAGACTCACTTTCCAAGGTCACTGGTAGCTCTCTCTAGGATTCAGGTCAGAACTTTCGGTCAATACATCCGAAGACCAGCTGGCACCGGCGTTGTGAGGGATGCTATGGAGTAGGGTTTGTCGATATGCACCAGGGTATGCAACTATAGGACACACCCTAACATTATGTTGCAAAATTACAGCGATTTAATAAGTTACAATCATAGTTGCTCTTACACGTGGCTATTGTAATTATAGTACTGAAATTCTAACAAACAATCTTCAAAATCCTACATCCTTAATAATATCCGACACTAGGAATAATTGAGGGACAAAATTTAAATTATGTTCACCTTGTACTGAATTTAAAAGTCGACTGAAAATTCGAATTGACACAACAATTTAATTTATTATATGAAAAAACTATGAATCACTTATAATTGTTTAATCCACCCGATATATCTTAATTTATTATTAATTACAGTAAAAAACTGCAAAAAAAAAATTTTTTTTCATCGAATTTTTCAAATGTGTCTCAGTTTTTATCTGTTGGTGAACTTAACAATACGTACAATTAAAGTTGACCAAAAATTAAACAAAATAAAAAAAACGAGTCCAGTTGGAAAATAATTATTAGTTTTGTTATAATAACTTTTTAAAAATTAAACTTTGACAGCTAGATACGAACTTATTTTACAGAAATATCCTTTCGGTGAATTTAAGAATACAGAAATAATTATGATTTCCATGAAAAAACAATTTTAGTCACTTTGTTGAAAAGAATGCGTTTTTGTTATAAACAATTGAAAATATTAGACAAGATCATGTAGCTAATGAAATAGAATAATAAGTGGGGATCGATTCGTATTAAGAAAATGTAAATTAAAAAGAGAAGAAGGCATTTGCTTATTTAGAAGTCGAGATGTAAACAATTTTCATTGTTATTGTTTATTTGGCAACTAAAGAATATTTTGATCTAAAAAAATTGGTATATTGTCTTCGATATATTAGCAATCAAGCTACAATAGTTTAAAAACTTAGAAATTTATTAAGTTAGGTACAAACTTACTTTACTTCTCTACATAATCGCCGTTCACTTCTAAGCATTTTTAATACCGCTGCACTAGCTTCTTTAACCCCTCTGCATAGAAGCTTGCCGCCTGAGAGTTGAACCAGTTGACAACAGCATTTTTGAGACCCTTTTCGCTTGCACTGTTTAAAATGCAAAAAGAGGAAGTAGTCGCTAGGTGCAAGGTCGGGACTATACGGTGGGTGGTCGAAAAGTTCCCAACAAAAATCTTAAATTTTCTCTTTGGTTTTGGCAGCAGTGTGAGGACGTGCGTTATCGTGGAGGAGGATTGTGCCAGATAACAGTTTCCAGCGGCGTTTGTTTTGGATCGCACGTCTCAATTTGTTGACCGTTTCGCAGTACACGTCAGCTGTAATTGTTGTCCCACCGTCTTTGTCCCAAAAAACTGTAGCCATCAATTTTCGACTTGTGTACGGAGTTTTGGTAAAGTTAAGTTTTGTCACTGCATCGATTGCTGTTTTCTTTCTGGGTTGCTGTAGGATACCCACGTTTCGTCTCTCGTAACAATGCGAGAAAACAAATCATCTTCATCTTGTTGATAACGGGTCCAAAACTTTCGTCCATTCTTTGCTCTTTGTGGTGGTCGGTGAGCATTTTTGGTACCCACCTTGCACACAATTTGTGGTATGCGAGGTTTTCCGTGACAATATTGTAAACAGTAGTGCGTCCAAGTTGAGGAAATTTTTCAGCGAGGCCACTAATCGATCAGTGTTTGATCCACTTGTGAAACGATTTCATAGGTCTGGATACTGGGCCTGCCACTCAGCTCTTCGTCATGGATATTTGTTCTGCCATTTTTAAAATCACGGCACCATTGTCTAACCTTACCTTCGCTCATAACTGTAGGTCCATAAACCAAGCATAACTTCCGATAAAGTTCAGCAGCCGACGATTCTTTTGCACTTAAGAAACGAATCACAGAACGCACTTCACATTTGACGAGATCAACAATTTTCGCGGCCATTGTTCTTTGCATTCACGGACAACAATATGACTTCAGAACCAAAACAAATGACGCTGTAGCTTTGCAATGAGTCAGTAGATGGCGCTGCAGTAGTAAAACTGTGCTCCGAAGCGCCAATATTTAAATATAAGCAAACGGCCCTTAGTTTATAAACCCGCCTCGTATTTCCGTTTGAAATAAGTGTAGAGATTTATTCATTATACTGCTAATAACATTATTTTAACACATACGCAAAAATAATTATTAACAATGTACCGGGTGCCTTTTACGAATGTGTATATGTTAGCTGTTTATTTTGAGTGCTTTCAAAATCAAGCCGTAGCTGCAGGAGAATACGCATTGCGATATCCAAATCGCCGACACTATGACAGACCTGTTGATCTGAGATATCGTACTGGTATATCTGAAGAGAACGTTATCAATGTTTTGCCGTACTTGGAATTTGCACCCCATGTTAGCATCAGAACTTTGTCGTTGGAATGGGGAATAACGCGATCTACCGTTCATAATATTATAAGAGAGCATAAACTTTATCCTTACCATGTGGTAGCGCACCAGGCCTGGCCGATTATGGATTTTGATCAAAAGCTCGAATATTGTCATTGGTTTTTGGGCATGGTAAATGAAAACCCTCAATTTTTATCTACCATCCTCCACTCCTCCACTGGATGCAAGGAGTTCAGCACCAAGGACGCTGGAGTGTCAACGTCTCGTGTGGTGTAATAGGCGGTACAATTGTTGGACCACATTTCTTTAAACAGGCATTAACTGGGAACGTTTTCTTAGGAATACATTACCACTTTTTTAGAAAACGTAAGCCTTGGACTCAGGCAAAACATCTTCCTACAACTTGACGACTGTACAGCGCATTTTGCAATTGCTATGAAAGAGCACATAAATGCGGTACATCCCAATCGATGGATGGGAAAAGTAAGCCTTTTCCCTGGGGTCCTCGGTCGTCCAATCCAATCTTCCTTTTAGATTTTTACTTCTGGCGACCTTCTACTTTTCGTTTTCCAGACCAGACCTACAATAAGTTAAAATGTGGTAATCAGAATTCAAAATGCAATTAATGGTATGACTAGACCGGAAATTGAAACTGTCGTTTATTCTACACTGCGAAGAGTAAAGGAATGCGTGGAACAAGATGGTGGACATTTCAAACATATAGGGAGACACTAAAGTAACCCCTGTATTTTAACCCTGGAACATCACACTTATTTTTTGAAACATGAACTTCACACTTGGGACTCAGAGACCTAACGGTTTTTTAAGCGAAGGATAATACCTATACCCACTAGGATAAGTAAACAGAAATTCAAGCATGGTGTTTGATTTTATATATTATATATATATATATATATATATATATATATATATATATTACTTGAAAGTGAAAAATAACATGGATTGAACATTCAAACTTAAAACATTTTTGTAAAAACAAGTAAACATAAAATTCAAATTCTCATCCATGAATATGATTTTAGACGCGTAACCGAAAAATAACCTCGCTTGGCAATATCAGTCTTAGCCACTCTTAGCCAACTCTTCAGTTTCTTAGTTCCAGCTATTTACATTCCCAGCATAGCTTGGCTCTGTGCTCCATACAGTATGGCCTGCTACATGCAGAACACGCAATTTCTATCTGCCCCTTTTACACAGAAGTTACATCTGACCCTTTTAGTTAAATTGACATCATTTTGTGGTAGGGGGACTTTAATTCCAAGAATTTCCGAAATTCTTTGCCGTAAACTTTTTTGTAAAGTAACAACTGTCAAACGTTCTTGTAAATGTGGTTCAATCAGACTCATTCCCAACTGCTTCAGAAAAGTTCTTCGATTGTTGTTTCTATTTTCCTTCCAGTGTGAATTTGATAGGAAAAACAAAACCAATGCATTTATTGCACTAGCATCAAGAATATTGAAAAAAACTTGTAACGGCCAACGTCTGGTCTTTCGTGAGGTAGTATACGAATGGCAACGCTGATCGAATGTATCTGTTCCTCTCTTGGTGTCATTATACGTATGTATAATATTGGGCTTCTCAGTAACGTTATTCAGAGAGTCATGTTGAGAGCAAAAGTACAATTTTGTTCTTTTTAGGAGTGTAAGAAACAAGAGTTTTATTTCTGTCAAGAGCAAATAGCGATGTGCCTACTTTCTTTTTTACTGATGAATGTTGTGGGAAATTCTCTTTTATTCTTCCGCATAGTCCCTAAAAGAATTAATTTGTACTGTTCTAACATTTGTTCAGCTAGGGGAATTGATGTAAACCAATTGTCCACTGTAAGATTTCGATTAGTTCCATGTATTGGTTGTGAAAGTTTCCGTACATAGTAAGCTGGTACGGACTCATTGTTTTCTATGGCTACTCTTCCAACGTATGGGATAGCATTGATCATATAAAATGTTTTTGAATCATTCAGCATCATTATTTTGATTCCATACTTATCAGGCTTACTAGCCATGTATATTCGGAATGGATATTTTCCTCTGTATCCCACGAGCTACTCATCTATAGTAAAGTATTCATTTGGCGTATATTACGATACACAGTTATTCACAAAAATGTCAAATAATTTACGTATAGGTGCAAATTTATCAAATAACCTTCTTTCGGCTCTAGTTTCTTTACCATCAAACCTTAGACATAATGCAATAAATTAAAATCGCTGCTGTGAGATTGTAGCTCAAAATATTCCCTTTCTAAATTTTATTGACCAAAGTTCATCTAAGTTACAGTTTGATACGCGTAATGCACCTGCTAAAAACAACAAACCAATGAAAGCCTTTACTTCTGTTTTATTTATAGGTTTTGTGTAACTCTGTTGTCCTATATCATTGCACTTACGAGTGATTTCTTTATTTGTATGAAAGGCAATTATATCTATCATTTGTTCGTTGAGCAATAAATTCCATGCTTGTTCAGGAGATTGAATTATTCTGGCTTCGCCTTTGGGGCCAGGTAAATGTAATACAATGTCTTCTCGTCTTGAACAATCTTGTCTTGCCGGTGGTTGTGTGCTCCATCGATGACCATTTCGTCCCATTTCTACTGGTTCATCCACTACTGCGTCCTCATTGTCACTTTGTTCACTGTCAGTTTCTGAGAATTGTTCTTCAACACAGTTTTCTTCAGAATCTTCGCCACCAAAAAAATCTTTATCGATGTCGCTCTCAGACTCATTATTCTATAAATTTTCTGCCTCTCTCTGCAATTCCACCTCAGTCAACGGACGACGATTATCTCTGCTAGTTGAAGCCATTATACTAAAACAAATGGATATAAGTTGCTGAAAAATAATTACTATAAACACACACTTGGGTCTGAGAGACCCATGATAGTATTTCTGTGAATACCGTACCTTGCTGTTGCACTAAGATGCCGCAAAAGACCCGTACACTAACTAGGCATACTGCAGACTGAATTTACATGGACTGGCGACACGAAAAAATCACTCATGCGCACGTCACATTGCAATTGATAACGTTTTAAGGTCTCTGAGACCCAACAGTGCAGTTCCTATTTGAAGGCCACATTTTTTTTCAAAAGAAATTGTTAATTTCAAAAAGTGGGCTGATATAGTTTTCTATTAATATCTCTGGCAAGAAAAAAGATAGAAAATTGCGGTTTGCACTGTTCGATTTAGTTTTTAATTCTCTATCTACGACAAGTAGATTCCTTCTAACGCAACTAATAAAACAAGAAAAATACTCTAAAGCAAAATTTGACGTGGTCAATACGGCCTCTAGCGTCAAATGTAAGAACTTTATAACAATTTTCAGCATTTTCTCTTGCTCACTTTTATTATAATTTTTTTTACCCCGAGTCATTTTACTGAACGGTTCCGGAAATACAGTGGCTTATCTCGTTTATTTGGACATCCGATACACTTTTTGTCAAAACAAATGTGTAGATTTTTTCTATTACAATTTTTTTGATATATTTATTCAATGAAGGTAAATATTATGATGTTATAGAATAATTTTAAACATATATGCATATACAAACGCTCGCCTATTGGTTATTTATAGTAAAAATGATTTTTTGCGTTATTGAATTTCGTTGAAATTGCTTTTGCAGTTTTGTTTAGTTGTACATTTCCATGTAGGTAACATTAAAACATTAAAAATACATTATTGTCGAAAATGTACTATTAGATTTAATAGCATGTTAAACATAAGTTACAACAAAATAGTAAAATCACATTCAATTTTGTCAAATTAATACTTCAATGAAGAACACGCGAATTAATCAACATTTTAATAAACCTTGCCAACTGTGCGCTTGAGAGCTATGCTCTGAATCACGTTGCGCTACCCGCGGAGAGCTACTGTTACTATTTTTTTGAAAAAACTACTATTCGTAAGCTTCTTAAACTATTGTAAGTTGATTGGTAGTATATCGAAGACAATGTACAATTGTTTTTTAGATCATAATATTTTTTAGTTACCGAATAAACAAAAGAATATAAATTGTTTATATCTCAGCTTCTACATAAACAAATGGATTCTTTTCTTTTAATTCACATTTTTTTAATATGAATTGATTTCCACTTCATTTGCTCATAATATTGCCAAATAGTTTCAATTGTTTATTACAAAAACAAACAATAATAAACAAAATTCACCAAAGTTTCATTTTTAAAAAAATTATTATAATAAAACTAATAATTATTTCGAAACGGGACACGTCCCATTTTGTTTAGTTTTTGGTCAACGTTTGCACGTATTATTATTAAAGTTCACCAATATAAAAATGAGAAATTTAACAATTTTTAAATATACTAGTTTGTAAAAAATTTGTCGCTGAAGAAAAAACTGTAACTAATTTTTTCTCTAAAACCCACAGATAAAAGATACAGAAAAATAAACAATAAAATCCGCGGTAAATTTTTAATAACTTTTGAAGCAGCTTTTGACAAAACGATTTTTCCGTATATTATTATTTTGAAGCAATTTGTACAATTTTTTTGCAGGTAGGGGAACAGTCTCCAAATTCCTTATTTTTGAGGCTATTAGTTGCACTGACTTTGTTGACACTTTTTTTTATATCAATTACTATAAAATATTTTTTTTAAACAAATTAGTAAACTATACACAAACTAAATCGATGAAAGCGAGCCAATGTGCAAATCAAAATATCCTTCAGCCTTCAACCCTTTTAGTTTGGCTATTACGGAGCAAATTCCTTTTCCTTTTACTTTGGGTTGCGGGAAGTTGATCCTCTTGTAAGGGTTTGTGGTTTAGTTCAACTTTCTTATTAGAGTCAGCCACATTCTTTGTTAGACAAGGGTGAGAAAATATTACTCATTCGTGCATCACATAGGGCGTGTTGCACTTCCAATGGGGAGAAATAAAACTCCATTAGCAGAACATACCTTTTGGATTGATAGATGCCTTTTGTGCCGTTTGTTGTTGTTTGTTTCACAAACCCTGATTTCTGGAGCTTTCCGTTTGCTGGCGTGAAACAGTTGAACCAGGTAATCTTTACGGAACCGATCTGGACCGCCTTCATGTGACGAAATGCTCCTTTGAATAATTCAGAGTCAGTGGTCTCAGGATTTTCTTTAAAAAACGTAGTTGGTGTGAGAGGAATTATGTCCTCAGAATCGTCTTTTAAAAAGCGATCGTTAATTGTCAAACTCACCCACGCATCTAGTGAAAAGTAAGACGAGACTTTCCAAGCATTATCTTAAGTAGATTTTTAGTTTTCCTTACGAGTCTTTCCCAGAATCCACCCACCACGATGCTGTTACTGGGTTAAAGTAAAATTGAGTTTCTTTGACTTGACAATGGTCTTCAATTTTCTTTTTCTTCACATTCTTGAAAAGATGAGGATTGTTTTGGATCGACTACACGCACTGATAAATCGTTCGAATGCATAAACAGATAGATTTGGTACCGGTTCCAAATGAACCCCGTAAGTACATATTAAGATTTACACCTAGTTCCCTTTTGAAAGAACTAAGGGATCAGATAAATCTACTTATACTTTTCACAGAAGTTTGGTCATTGTGGTTAGGATTTCAACATGATTGTTTCGATTTCCAGGTAAAATTTTCACGATTGGTGATTTTGGTCTCTACACGAAGAATACGACCATTTTATTTATTTTATTAACTTCTCCGAAAAAAAAATCCATCTTGAATTTTCTTCAACAAGAAAACTTCTATTTTACGTTGGTCTTGAATTTCTTTTTTACATTTGCTAACAAAGCAAAAAATTTACGCAAAAACTGCTACATTCTCGAAATACCAAGAAAAATAAGGTTCTTCATAGGGTGTTGTGTTTAGCAAATTTGTAAATGTCTTCTTTCGCTTTATATTGATTTCAGCTTCGTTAGTCTTCTCAAATGATTTGGACCCCGCAAGTTGGCTTAGGCAGCATCTTCTAGAAGGTTGATCTGCTGGATTAAGATAACCTGAAACGTGGTTCCATTAGAATGAGTCAGTCAAAGTAAAAAAAAAACTTCTTTTACCGTCTTGGAAAGTGCAATCCAACAAGCAAGCAACTGCAATCAGGGTATAGTGGCACAAGACATTTTTGATTGGTGTAATTTTATAGGTGTTAACCTTAATTTGGCTGTAATTAATCAAAGTTTCTCTTGGAAAAATGAATAGAGACAGGATTCCAAATGGATCAAATACTTGAGCTATATTTAACAGTATTATTCAATTTGTGATTTCATCTTTCATTTTATCATGTTTTGATGGTTTCACGTCACAAGACAACGTATACACAATTTAGTGGCATTTCATTTCTAAAACTGAAATTGTGGATTCCATTTCAGGATTACCGTGACCCGACAAGCAGGCCACTGTCTTAAGTGAAATTAAGCGTTCTGCATTGCGTAGGTCTAGAAAGAATGAAGTAACTTTTGTGCAAACTGTTTGTTTGTAATTTCAATAAAAATGTGAAAATTAAGAACAGCTCCTAGAAGTAAAGGACCCGGGCGTGCATGACAACCTTGATTTCTTTGTATCACTATGATTTCCAGCAAATAAAGTTCATTTTCATTAACAGACATCATTTTTCGAATATCAGTTGACATACCTATTTTATACTGTTATAAAATTCGATCAACATTTTGGGAATTATTTCGAGATTTAAACAAACTAGGGGCACTACAATGGAGATGCTCTCCTTAAATATTGGTTGGTGTGGTAGGTAAGATCCATTTCCTGAGTTGTTTTGTATTTCTTCACTGTTTCTAAGTAGTGCTTTACCGTAACTTTCTCTTTTCCTCCTTTGTTTTCACACTTATTGCGTCCTGACTACTAATTGATTCTAAATTCTACAATTCGAAATGACCTGAAAGGAAGTGATTCGAAAAGCAAAATTACATTTTGTAATTTTTTCACTAATTGTCTAATCTTTAATTTTTGCACAAACAATTGGGTAGTGACGACCTTTGAAGATAATAAAAACACAAACGTTTATTTTTGTTTTTTACGTTACGTTTTTCCAGGAACATTGACTGTGCTTTGATGCAACGGTCGACTGAATGCTGTCCATGAAAGAATCTGTGTTATTTTGTGGATTGAGTTGAAATAAGCATGGCTGTGATAGGGGTGCCTTTGAACTTTAAAATGCGAAAAATGGCTTTTGGTGTCCTATTTAAAAGTGAAACTCGCAGCCTGTACTTGTTGTTCATTTTGGGTCTCTATTTTGAAGAAGATGGAGATAATATCAGAAATTGTTATGAAAGTTAACTGTTGAAGAAAGATCAATTAAATTTTCCGAAATTTTCGTAATGGGTAACTGGAAAAAATAAAGGAAGTTGCTCCCTTTGTGAAAGTCCTGTTGCTAGTACATCTGATTATGCTGATTGGGATTTTTGAGGGTAAAAAATCACTTGTCATTTCTTCTATCCAAGGCGAATAAAATTTGATGATTGACACACAATGAATGGTAAAAGAAAATAAAAATGTGTCTAAAAGAAAAGAATAACGTCTTCTCCCAGTTGCAATAGACAGTGTTTGTGATTTTCCTGATAGAGATTTTTTTGGTAAAAATTCGTGTTTTATTTTTTCCTTATTTTTTCACCATCATCATGTACAGTGCAAGCCTTTACAATAAAGAAAAACTATTATTTTAGTAGAAAAGTTTGCTTAGTCTAAGGAGATTGCATGGAATCCAGACTCCATCTCGAAGAATCATAAAAGATAGAAACTAGTAACGGTAATTTTACTGGGATGTCTTTAAAAGATGTGATACAAAGAAGAAAAAGGAAGATGAAACTGATATTAATTTAAGAGATGTTAGAGAAAGATAATCGAATTTGAAACAAAAACTAAAAAAGAACTATACGAGATTTTCTTTTCTTCCATTTCACTTCGTTTCTTTGGGTTGTAATTCTTGACACCCTTCTTTTTATGGTTTCAATGTTTTCCCATGCATTTTCATACAATCTGCTCGCCATTTCTTCATCGCTTATCCGGTACTTATTTTCATATTTTTAGTTTATAGTTTTAAATCTTGCTATCTTTTTTCAAACCTTTTTCCTCTGCCATGTACTGTAGAACTCTTTCCATTTTTAATTCTTACTATTTTTGCATTTGCGTGTTTTTATTTTCTGCTGTTATAATATTATAATAATAATAATAATATATCATCTCTCTCATATCTACCTTTTCTATAATATTTTCTTCTTCATTCTTTCCCTTATCTTATTTTTTGTCCTTCTAATTATTTCTAGCATTCATACAATATCTCATTGTTTTATCTGTATTCCATAATTTTTTTCATATCTCAAAACTCTCTATTCTATTTCTGTCCGTATTTTCTCTACTTTCAGATCTTCTTCTACTATATAACTCGGTTTGTCTTTCTCTTCCAATATTCCCTTTTTAGTATTTGCATTTGGACAATTAACGACATTAAATTAAAAGGTGAGTGTGGATAGCGTCTTTTTTTAAAATTTGTTCAACATTGTGTCTCTAGAAAGGGAAAGAAAAAATTTTAAAAAGGCCATTCATCCACTGATGGAATGGGAACTTTACTCATGGTTTGTTAGTTTGCAAATTGTCATTTACCAGTTCATAGGAACTTCTATGCCAGAAAGCTCAAGAACTCTATGCCAATTTTTTGGTAACAACAACTTTAATTCCAGTAGTAGTTAGAAAAACAAGGACCGCATTACATTTTAGAGTATTATAAAATATATGTTTTTAGTCACTGGTAAAGCAAAAAATTCAATTGTATTTCAAAATGGTACCCTTCTCGTACACTACTGAGTTACATCAAAAGCATCGTTCGTTCAGATCTTTTTCTACTATATATATCCCACTGTCTCTTTCTCTAGTGGTAATGTCCACTTGTAATATTTTTCCTCTAACTTCTCTTGTTCATTCCAATACTTCTATCCTCAGATTACTACTATTTATAACATCATACTTTTTACGAACCTCACAAAATCCGTCTTCTTTCCTATAAATTTTTCCATAATTATTCTATCTCATTTTTCCCTACTCTCTCAATATTTTTTTGCATTTGTTAGCATTTTTTTCCAAATATATTTCAGAACCTTAATCACTCTTCCTCTCTCTTTTTAATTTGGTGCTAAAACTACTTATCGGCGTACACTAACACCCAACTTTTTCTTTTCTTATTACTCCTCCTATCTGGTTTTTTCCAATTTTTGAATTGAAAACAGACTAGGGATTAACGAATATTCCAACTTTTTTTCCGGTACAAAATTCTTGCTTCAGGCCCACTCTATTTCTCGCACCATTCTCCATGGTAGTAAACAAAATAAACAACATACCTTGCTTATAAAGGATCGGAGACTTGTACCATATATGTTTTTTAGAATCCTCTTCTAATCCTAATGTATGCGAATTTACCAATGAACTACACTGTATGTTCTTCTCGTATTGGTCAATGACTTTAGGATTCCTCAGTTATCTTAAACATTACATTGAAATACATACTGCAGTGATTGTACAAGGTCATATTTTTAATGTATACATGTAAAAAGATATATAATGTTTAATACTAAGATATAAGATGTTTATTGTATTTTAAGAAGATATATCGATTTTGGCTTGTACGTGATGAAACGAAGTGAAAGTGGGGAGGAGACGGCTTTGAGCAATGAATAATGATGAATAAAGGAATTGATGTAAAGTTTTCTTCGTAAATAATACAAAGAAGTGTTACTTAAAAACTTAATTAACTCAGTTACTGGAATTGAGCACAGTTGATATAAATAGCTAGGCATTGTTGTAAGCTCGCGATTGTAGTAGCCTGCGTAATGTAGTAAACTGAATTTTGTCTTGCGTTAAACAATTTCCAATCAAATAAAATTTTAGACAATTAAACATGAAGAAATAAATTGAAAGCAATACCCAAAACAAAGGAAACAGCATACAAACGATCCACAGGGTGAAGAGGTTACTCCAGAGAAGACGTTGAAGGTCACCCGTAACGTCACGTACAAAACGCACAAAGGTTCGCCTTTATTAAGAATAATGAAAACTGTGATAAAAAGAAATCAACTTTTGAAGCGGAATATTTTTAGTTACGAAAATGTTATATGCACTACAACGTTATAAAATTAAGGAACGTTACGTTCGATTGTTTTATTTCGTTTTTAAAAATTAGAATTTTGTTAAACCATAAACCACGTTGATTATTAAGAATCCAAGCTTTTGGGATATTGTTAACTAAAGAATTTCAAACAAACAAAGTCTCATGTTTACGTATAATTTATTTTATTCAACATAAAAATGCCATCACCGTATTTTGTACAAAAATATTGATGGATAACATAAACAAAATGACAACAATATTTATACAAAACTAATATATTTCAACAGTAACATTACAAATAGAAAGGTATTCAGTTGCCAAACAATTAAAAAAGAAATAATTAATAAGAGTCAGCAAATTTCAGATAAAAATATCATCTATATTCTATCTATATAAGTGTGTAAGTGATTGCAAAAGTGTCGTGAAGCAATATTTTATTCCAAAAATACATCCCTGTTTGGAATATATTATATAATAAATAAAAAAAAAAAATTTTAAGCCATCATAAAAATTAAAACAAAACACAGTAACAGTTACAAAGCACCATCAGCGACAGCCAATCTCACACAAGATATTATGCTCTTTGTTTATATTTCAAATGTTACACAATCAATTTATTTCAATTTCTTGGTTGTAACCTAACCAATATTGTTTCTCATTATACTGCGATATTCGCAGTTTGCTCATGGAAAATGGCACCGAAGTTTTATCAACTGGTACAAATTTGAATTTAAGTAGGAAGAAAAATACCACAGCCTTGAGTTCCAGTAACGCCAAACGCGACCCTAAATTTTGATGATTTATTATTTAAATTGAATCATAAGCAAAATTATTACCCAGACATGATCTCGGTCCAATTCCAAAAGATAGTAACGTATGCGGTAGAACGGAATGTTTGTTCTCTTCGTTAAATCTTTCTGGATCAAATTTTTCCGGGTCCGGAAAATACCGATGATCGTTTAAGAAACAATAAACCGGGATTGTAATATCATCGCCCGGTTTTAAATGTAGTTGTTTTTCGTGAGGTAACACTGGATCAATTGTGTATGATTTTGTAACGACTCTATCAATGAACAGAGTAGGACTTCTAATTCTTAGAGTTTCTGTATGAAGAAAGAACAATGAGCTGACACTTTCAAATCGAAATTAATTCTCTTACCTGATGCTACCATGTCCATGTATCTCATTTTAGTCAAATGATCGTAAGTTAGGTTTTTATTGCACGTAAGCCAAGTTTTGTCTACTTCTTTTATCAGTTTATCTTGAACGTCAGGATTAATTGCAAGTTCGTAAACCATGTTGCACATTAAGGTAGAGAGGGTATCGTAGCTGGTATACAGAAATACAATTATTTGTACCATAATATCGTCATCTGTTATTTGGTGTGGCGAGTATTTAGTTGCAAGTAGGTCAATGTCTTCTTTCGGAATTGAAAATTCAACAGGCGATGCTTTATCTTCTTCTTCGTACTTCAATCTTCCTTTTTGCGCTTCTTTAAAAAAATGCAACACATCGAGTCGGACTATATTGTTTTCCTTACGATGTTCAATAACATCGGCTATAAGATTTCCAAAAAAGCTCAGTACATTTTTCCCGAAAAACCGAACTTTGAATACCTGAAAAAAAAACAGAAAATGATGTAAAGTAAATTTTTTTGGCATGTGTCTTACGCTTGCAAAAAGAGGGCTGATAGCAACGCCAAAGAATTTTAAACTCTTCAACGTGGTATTTACAAAAACGTTTTTCCCGTTGCTATAGAAAACGTTTTCTGGTTGTTTATACGAATCACAATCTATTCCGAAAATACAATTATACGTGAAGTCGTTGGTGAATTTAGTTAACAAATCGCTCATTTCGATAGTTGTTTTTTCCGTTTCCGAAAAATTATTTATGAGTCTTTGTGCACAATTGGATATAAACGTAAACATGGCTTTCATTTTGCTTTGGGAGAATAGTGGTGCGATGGTTTTGCGCATATCGCGCCAATCGTTTCCTGAAATGTTATTGTAAATTATACCTAATTTTTTGTAAAAGCGTTGAAATACCTTTTCGCGAAAATATAATTTTGTTCCAGAAAGGATCGGTGTTTTCTGGAAGAAATAATCGGTGGTCTCTGAAATAATCGAAGTCTGTCACGCATATTTTTTTGGCGAGTTCGGCGTCGCGTACGATGAGCGTCGGCGTGTTAAATAAAAAGAATCCAAAATATCTGGAAAAAACTTTTTTTTTAAATACCCCAGTGAGAAAGTCATAGGGTACCTGTGATTCGAGAACGCGTTGTAAGAATCTTGCATTACGTGTGCGATTGCTTTTTCGCCAAAAGCTGATTTCCACAAGCTTCCAAATATGGGCCATCCGTTTGCATGCGGGATTCCAACATCTTTCCAATATTGGAAGGGTTTGTATAAGATTTTGTATAGAATGAATATTGTGAAGATTGATAGTGAGATTATCAGCATTGTTGCTACTAAGATTTCATAAATCACACAAAATGCAGATAAATGTGTTGTATTAATAAATTAATTTTAGTTTTATGTTAAATGTTATGTTAGATTACAGTATGTTTGTTTCACCATATGATGGGCCTTCTTATAGGAGTATGTTTTGGAGTGGACTATTAAAACTCCATGTGCCAACGTTACGGTCAAAAGACGTCTGACCTTTATCAAGGCTGTTTTTTTATTAGAAAAAACATTCAATTAGAATCATGTGGTAAACATTACAAGTTGACAGTTACTTATTATACAGGGTGTCCCACCGGGAACGCCATCGATAGATTATAGAAAAACTGTACATGGGAAAAATTTGAAAATTTGGTAGTATACTAACATCGACGGGGGCAGTTTCGTTAAAATATTTTCAAGATGGTAACTCTTTTGGTTATACCGGAAGTAGGTGTCAAGTTGCTTATTTTAAATGGAACATCCTATATATTATTCTATTTTTGGATTTTGCACAAAATTGTAGACACATTTTGTGTATAATGTCCTATACCTAAGTCTAACTGTTTTGGACTTATTTTAAATTTTATGTCAAAATGACGTTTTCAGGCCTAAACAAAATTATAAAATTTTCCTATACTAATGCCTTTATTATTTAATTGGAATAGGTTTTCTTGTAGCAGGGGTCCTATTTTAGTGGGCTATGTCAATATTTTGATAATAAATTAATACAGGGCGATCAAAAAAGGATTAAAATTAAATTCAAAAACACGTCAAAAGTCATTTTTTTAAATGCAAGCACCATGTTTTTTATAATTTTATCTTATTTAGCATCAAAAATAAGGTTGACTTTGTACAAGGTTGTCTATTCAAAAATTCATGGTTTTCGAAATATTGGCAATTTAACATTTTTTTTGTTGCACAAATGCTATTGGTTTCTTTTAATATGAATGGTTATTCCTAGTTGGCCATGATGGCGTTAGAAAACAATCATCTGTCAAGGATATGTCAAACTGTGTGTATCAAACTAAGAAATGCCAACAGTTAACTGTACCGACTGTGAGTGTTAAAGTGCATATCGTTATCAAAGCGATAACTTTAAATGCTTGAAACACGTGTGTCGATAAAGCCAAGTAATTACTTGTACAGTATTACACACGCAACGAAAGAACACCTGGCTTTATCGACACACGTGTTTCAAGCATTTAAAGTTATCGTTTGGTAACGATATACACTTTAACACTCACAGTCGTACAGTTAACAGTAAACATGTTCTTAATATAACTTTATCACATTGTCCATAAATAATAAATAAATTTAAGTAATCTTCGTTTGTATAATTTAAGCGTCTCGGCATGATTATTGAAAATTTTAACAGTTTGACATATCCTTGACAGATGATTGTTTTCTAACGCCATCATGGCCAACTAGGAATAACCATTCATATTAAAAGAAATTAATAGCATTTGTGCAACAAAAAAAGTTAAATTGCCAATATTTCGAAAACCATGAATTTTTGAAAAGACAACCTTGTACAAAGTCAACCTTATTTTTGATGTTAAATTAGATACAATTATAAAAACATGGTGCTTGCATTATAAAAAAATGACGTGTTTTTTGAATTTAATTCTAATCCTTTTTTTTTGATCGCCCTGTATTAATTTATTATCAAAATATTGACATAGCCCACTAAAATAGGTCTCCTGCTACAAGAAATCTGTTTCAATTAAATAATAAAGGCATTAATATAGGAAAAATTTATAACTTTGTTTAGGCCTGAAAACGTCATTTTGACATAAATTTAAAATAAGTCCAAAACAGTTAGACTTAGGTATAGGACATTATACACAAATGTGTCTAGAATTTTGGGCAAAATTCAAAAATAGAATAATATATAGGGTGTTCTATTTAAAATAAGGAAGTTGACAGATACTTCGGCATAACCAGAAGTGTCACCATCTTGAAAATATTTTAGCGGAACTGCCCCCGTCGATGTTAGTATAGTACCAAATTTTCAAATTTTTCCCATGTACAGTTTTTCTATAATCTATCGATGGCGTTCCGGTGGGACACCCTGTATAAAAATCTAACGATATAAAAATTTAAAAAGCTATAAATCACAGTTAAATTAGACTAGACTATTATAATAATTAGTTAAAACTGTTGTCAATTATCAGTTAATACTATCATGCTTTAATTTTATAATCGAATATCAAAAATATTGGACAACTTATCAAAAAAGGGATTGTTGGAGTTACAATAGTAAAAAGTATTTTCTTCTCATTTGAATCCAGGTTATTATAAAATGTAAATAAATTAATTAAGACGTACTAAATATGGACAACACTTAATGCAGACAAACGAACATAAAACGCGTAAAAACGTAAAATTTCAATAAAATGCCTTTACAGATAAACTGCGGACGTCACCAAAAACAAAAACTTTTACGAGGTGAACTCAGATAAACACCAAAAGATTATAAATTTAGAATATTATTTTACGTTAATTTAGTCATTAATAAATTAGATTAGTATTAGGAATCATAGTATTATGTGGTTTTGGGTATCATTAGTTAGTAGTATATAATCTTAATTAGTCATAGTATTAATGGTAATGGGAATACAGTAGTTACTTGTATGTTAGTGTTAAGGTGAAATTAGTTAATTGGTATGAATTTTTGAAATTAAGTTATTTGTGTCATTTTTGAAATTTACATTATTATTTTTGTAAACGTTGATGAAAATCATCTATGAAATCAAACGTTTTTTGAAATTATATTCCATATCTAAGACTGTAGGGGATCAAATTTAAATTCATGGCCTTCTTTTATGTGATGAACCGATAAACCTGTATCTTCTCTTTTGTTCTTACAATTGTATTTGTGGTTATTAATCCTATTTTTTAATTTTTGTTTTGTTTGTCCGACATATACTTTGTCACAACTATCGCATACTAGTTTATACGTTAAACCAGATTTTTCAAGATTGTAGATTAGTCCACTCCAAAACATACTCCTATAAGAAGGCTCATCATGTGGTGGAACAAACATACTGCAATCAATTAAGACAAGAGATTTCATTTATGTTATGTTAGATATTATACCCATTCAAATCATAAATAAATTCGGTTAGAAAACTTGATCTTTGATCCACGATTAATAAATAAATTGGTTCAAATATTTATAAGTTTATAAATACGTATTATTTTTTAATTTGTTAATGTTAATGTTAATTTACCCCCAAATATTGAAAAAAAAAAAATTATGTTTTGGTTTTAGTACACAGCATCTCTTACTACATAGGTTATAAAACCACTATTACAAAAAAATCTGAAATCGACACAGCTTTCAAAAATAATAACGTACACTACCAACTGCTGTTTAAAATTTAACCGAAAGACTAGCAGCACCGATCAAATAATACTGTTCACAAAGTCACAGTGCTGTGATTGTCTAATATACATTAAATGACGTCAATTAGTTCTGATACAGAAGTCTAAATTGCAAAATGTTTCTACTTCCGTCTAATTTCTTTAATTTGAAATTGCCTAACGACGTTTGAAAATCAATAAAAAAAGTAAAAATTAAAATAAATTTTCCAGGACCGTACTGCAGGCTAACTGGATCCCTTAAAGGAAGGTGAATGCAAAAAAAGGAACAAACCACTTTTTACTGGTGGAGGCGACGTTTCGCACCCTAATGTGGGTGCTTCTTCAAAGCCACTTTTTATTGCAAAATGAAACAAACGATAATAATTACATTGCTAAAATTTTTTTGGTAAAGTATATAAACATATGAAGAACATAATTATTAAAAAAGGGGGGTTGACTAACAAATAAAAGATAATGAAAATCACGAACAATACACTTAAAACTGTAAAAATCGCAATTATTTATTTTTTTTATAAAAGATAAATTCATATAACAAAACTTAATTAAAATTATATAACAAACAACAAAAAATTGTCAAACTAGCCTGTAAATAAATATCATAAAAATTTTTTTTTACAAATAACAAATCTAAAGCTTAAAATTTGGTATAATATTGTTTGTGTATAAACGAGTACTACATTTTTGATAAGTTTAATGCAATAAAAATTATAAACTATTTTATTTAATTATAGTTGGGAGGAACGAATTGAAAATTACAAAACACGAAGAGAAAACTTACGTGCCAGAATTAAATGGGTGTTAAGATGATAGATGTACGTTTAGGACACATTTTTTTTTTATGTAATTTGGTATCAACAGTAGAATGAGGGAGCTTTGAGGCCCCGAGGGTATAATTAGGCAGTTTCTTAATTAGGCTAACAACCTCTCACCTACCTCTCACCTCATCAGGCAGTTCCCTAATTAGGCCTCTCACTTCATTAGGCTGTTGTTGTCAACAGGCTGTTGACGCAGGCATTCTATTTAATTACTTGTTCTTGTTTTCAATGGAAAATCCGGCCTCTCACCTCATTAGGCTGTTGTTGTTGATGTTGATTTCCATCATGGCGGTGGTTTGGCGGTCAATTTGAATTTCCAACATGGCGGATGTTTCGAGGTCGATTTGAATTTCCAACATAGAGTCCCATCATGGCGTCCTAAAGTTTTTTTATGTATTTAAAAAAACTTGGTTGAGATTCGAACTTGCAACCATTGCATTACCGAGCCAAGGCTTTAACCACTAGGCTACGGCGACAATTAAAGGATAGAGTTTGAAGTTTGTATATAGCTGTAGAGGTTCATTAAGATGAATTAATGATGTATGATGCTCTAAAATGTAGGATAAGATGAGAAGAACTGTTAATTAAAAAGTTGAATAAGGACAAAACATTTAATAAACAAGATGAAAAAGGATAAAAACATATATATCTCACTCTCATACATTATAAACTAATTCACAAACAAAATAACACTCACGTAGCGCCATTTTGTATGACGTATGATTAAACATTTAATAAACAAGATGAAAAAGGATAAAAACATATATTTATCACTTTTGTACATTATAAACTAATTCACAACCAAAATAACACTCACGTAGCGCCATTTTGTATGACGTATGATTAAACATTAAATAAACAAGATGAAAAAGGATAAAAACATGTACATTTTCTTTCTCATACTTTATAAACTAATTCACAAACAAAAATAACACTCACGTAGCGCCATTTTGTATGACGTATGATTAAGCATCAAATAAACAAGATGAAAAAGGATAATTGATTAAAAAAAAAACTTTTACATACTGAGGTTCGAACCATTAACGTTTTACACCACCACGTATTTAACATATAGTTTTGAATTTACATTTGATTAACAAAAAAAACTTTAACACTTCAGGGTTCGAACCATTAACGTTTTAATACACCATCAAGGTGATGTATGTGTTAGGGAAAATAAAAAACAACAAGGAGGATACATTTTAGTTTGTGTCTCTGTTACACAACACATTTACAAATACCAATAACATATGTTTTTTAATTGAAAGAATAAAGAAAACAGGAAACAAATTTTATTTCTCTCTCTGTTTCACACACAATATAAAATTATTTTACAAACATATGAAACATTACAACTTCAGAGTTCCATCTATGAATGGCACACCACATCTAGCATTCGTTTACCAGATCGAGAATCATTTACGGTGTCACCAAACATTTTCTTTCTGCAACTATTATTCAAACGTAGAGTTTTCTCATATTGACGACCAGTTATTCATCTCCAACATCTGTAATTTGAAATAAAAAATAAACCACACTACATCTTAAAAAAGTATTAACAAGAATAATAACAGCAACAAAACAAAAGCTTTTTAAAAGATGAAGAAACACAATTTTATAATTAAAAAAAAATTTATACTTACCAAGATATTAACCATCTTAAATTCGTAACTCGTTATACTAACAAAATATATATCATCACCTTGTATTTATAGCCGAAAATTCGTAAATAACGTCGTTAGTTCTGTTTTCTACATTAAAAAAGTGAGAGGTCAAAATTTCAAAAATTTCCTGCTAATTACATTTGTTATATTGTTGTTATAAAGAAATGGTTTTTGACAAACTTTTTGCTAACAATACGTATTAATTAATTAAAATGTAAAACAGTAAGATGATTTTATATCAAGAATGAGATTTTGAAAATAAAAATACGCAAAATCTAATCATAAACGAAAAAAAATTTAATGTAACCATTTCAATGTCAACAAAAACTTGATTGGATTCAGGGTAATTAGTCGAAAAACAATTTATATTCTTAATATGCTTTTAACAAGAACTGGCGACTAGAAAAAATACTTTCTATGCAACCTTTCAATGTCGATAAAAATTTCCAAATCTCTTAATGTGTTTTTCCTAAGTGGTAACGTCTGTCAAGAATTATATAAAAACAGTGTATTAGTATTTTTGATTCATTCCTATTGATTTTTCAAACAGGAATAAAATCACCATGTCTGTGAAAAGCTTGTTTAATCTTTACGCGCGAGGTATGCTTAACGACTTTGGGGTTCGAGAACTCTATAGTGATATCTGTGAGAGAATCTGTTTAAACAATGAAATGGTGGATCTAGAAGATATGGACCTCTTCGATCGTTTAATTAAAAACGTATGCGACATTAAGGTATGTTATTTTTTTGTATAATTTTTAAAATTACTTTTCACATATAGATTACAGTCCGGTGTTAATACTACATCTGTTGTTTTGAATCCAATGTCAGGCGTCGAAACTAACACGTTCGAAGTAAGTTTCTGATTTATTTTTACAAATATTTTCTAATACGTGTTTACGACAGATGGATACTACTGCAATACCATCAACTTCAAATTATAATGTAAGTTCTTGCATTTTTTATTTTTAAAAATTACGTTGTATGTTTTACAGTTGATTAACGATTTCATTAAAACGCCCTCAACCTATTTACCCGATTTATTTCATGCTAACCCTTTACTTTCACCTAACACGCTATCATCCCATCCCGCTCATTCATCATTATCTCCTACTATTAAACCCATGCTGAACTCGAGCACCAGGACTTGTAATGTAAGTTTTTAATATTTTTTTATTATTAAGAATATGCTTTAAGATACATTTTATTGCAGATGGTCGGAGGAGCCACTATTACTAACGTAGCAAACTTTAAGTTTTTCACCCTAATTAGCGAGGGTGAAAAAGGAATCAAAAAATTTAGAACCATGGGTAGGACCATGGTTTTTAAATTTAAAGATATGGACACCGTCCAAAACCCGACGATATGGTTAGAGGTAATTTTATTTAACAAATTTAATTTCAAATGTATTTACATTTTATTTGTTTTTAGAACGCTTTTAACGAAGTGCTGAACTACGTCTTAGCTGGCACCGATCCTTCTGATTGTATTGGACTCGTCCTTAGAAACGATAACTTCTCCGAGAAACCGGTGGGCATCTCCTTCAGACGTAGAGATCAGTTCGATTCCAAAGTGGTCATGACAACGTTGGAAAAAATTCTGCAAAGCAATGCAAACTTCTTTACCGCTGATGCTCTACGTCTGCATGTCGACCGCGTTTCTTTACCTAGAGGGATGGGCCGCAACAGAATGACAGGGGTCCTCGTCATCGAAAACCAGGACAACCTGTGTTTGGCAAGAGCGCTCGTGGCGGGATAGCTGTAAATGAAAACGAGCCCTTTTTGAAAACTCTACTTCGGTACGACAACCCAGTCATGCATGCTCGAGTTCAAGATCTGTGCGAAGCTGCAGGTGTCGATTTAAGCAACGGCTGCGATCGAGGCCATATACAATAACTCCAGGACTGTTTAGTAAAGTACACTATTGTAGTTTATAACCACAGATTGGGGAGGGTCCTCCTAGTGCAGATAGGGTGGTTTTAAACTTGATTTTGGAAGAAAACCATTATAACGTGATCACAAACCTTTGTACCACTTTTAATACTACTTACTTTTGTGAATTATGCCGAACGCGTACAAATGATAAAATTCGACATAAGGGGTGTATGTACATTTGTCCGGCATGTCACACTTCTCCTCCATGTAACCTAAATCTCGAAAGTATACCGTGCAATTCTTGTCATTGCGATTTCCGCGGACCCGAATGATTTGCTGAACATACAAAAAATTTGTGCAAGATTTTCAAAAGATGTAAATCCTGTCTTAATAGTGTTTGGGTAGAAAAAGCCGCCCACAAATGCGGATACCGGTATTGCACTTACTGTAAAAGTGAAAAACCGGTCCGTCATTTATGTTTCATGGCTCAAAATCCAGTCAATAAGAAAAACTTGATCAAAATTTCGTTTTCGTTTTTTATGATTTTGAATGCCGGCAGGACACTTCTGTAGATGATGTTCCGAATATGTTTATGCATATTCCCACCTTATTTGTGGCACAGCAAGTGTGCAAATCTTGCATTGACGTCGAAGACATTAATCAAGACTGCGCAATCTGTGGAAAACGCGAACACATTTTTAAAGACAATCCTGTCGGCGATTTTCTAAATTACATTTCGACATTAAGAAAAAAATGTAAAGGGGACATAGTGGACATTGGCGCATAATATGAAAGGATACGATGGCGCGTTTATATTAAAAGCTTTGTTTGAAAACGCGAATGGGTGGAACCCTAAAATCATTACGACTGGTACTAAAACAATGTCAATTAATTGTGATAGCGGTATTAAATTTATCGATTCTCTCAATTATATGGCTATGCCATTATCTAAGTTACCCAAATCATTTAATTTTTCAGGCTCAAAAGGCTACTTTCGCACTTTTTAACACTTTGGCAAATTAAAATTATATCGGCCCATTACCACCCACACATTATTATGGCTGTGATGAAATGTCTTCTTCCGTTAGAAGCGATTTTTGAATTGGCACGAAAACCAGGTGAGCCTCGACGTTGTTTTTGATTTTAAATCAGCAATTGTGAAATATTGCGTTGAAGACGTTAATATTTTTAAGAAAGGCTTGCTTGGAGTTCTGGTCACGCTTCACCACTTCTAACGGAGTAGATCCATTTAGGGAATCTTGCACAATCGCGGGCTCGTGCAACGCCGTGTTTAGACGGAATTATCTAAAAGAAGATTCCATCGGTTTAATACCTCCCAACGCATATAGAATGGCTGATCAGCAATCCACCATTGCAATCAAGTGGCTGCTTTGGCTGGAAAAATCTTTGGCAAATCAAATTCAGCACGCCGGAAATTCTCACGAAGTAAGATTGAAGGAGAGTATCTTAGTTGACGGTTTTTGCGCGGCTACAACTACAGTGTACCAGTTTCATGGCTGCTATTTTCACGGTTGCGAGATCTGTTTCCCCGATTAAACAGCTGAACTTGGTAGTAATAAAACTGATACAATAGGTATTAGACGTGAAAAAACAGAAGCTACAAGTGCCCGCATCCGTTCCTTCGGTTACAACTTGGTGGAAATGAAGGAGTGTAATTTCAAAAACTTTTTAAAAGCAAATATTGAGGCTTCAAAATTTACAACTGATCACGCCACTTCCTCGTGATAGCTTTTTCGGTGGTCGTACAAATGCCATTAAATTACATTATAAGACCGATAAAGATGAGCAAATAAGATACCTGGATGTTTGTTCTCTGTACCCGTTTGTGAATAAGTACGGGAAATATCCTGTAGGGCATCCGCAAATTCACATCGGGGACGAGATATGCCGCCAGTTATCTTTAGATTCGGTGGAAGGTATTGTCAAATGCACTGTTTTACCATCTTCAAACTTGTATCATCCGGTCTTACCTTGTAAAATGCATGGTAAACTTATGTTCATCCTCTGCAGGTTGTGTGGAGAGTCTAAGTTTAACGGTGACTGTAACCATGCGGTTGATGAGCGTAAGTTTACTGGTACATGGGTAGCGGACGAACTTTGAGAAACGCTATCACAAGGATATAAAGTTTCAGAAATTTTAGAAGTTTGGGAATACGAGATTGGACAGTATAACCAGGGTTCTAGGTCTGAGGTTTATTTTCAACTTATGTTGATAACTTTAAAAGCTGAAACACGAAAGTTCGGGATGGCCTTCGTGGTGTACGGATGACCAATCGAGGGATCGGTACATATCTGAATATCTCGAGAGAGAAGGGGTTGCATTGGATACAACCAACATAGATGTAAATCCGGGTATGCGGTATATTGCCAAATTATGCTTAAACAGCTTTTGGGGTAAGTTTGCCCAACAGGAAAATCTAATGCAAATCTCGATCATACAAAATCCGTATGATCTATTTAAGATGTTCACCGATCCTTCTGTGGAAGCCCACTCTCTTACTTCTGTTAATGATACCCTAATTTTAAACTGGGACAGGCCGAATGAAGGTATCATACCCCTTAACACGGTTAATGTAGCACTAGCTGCGTACACCACCGCAAACGCCCGTCTAGAATTGTACAAATACTTGAAACAGTTGGACAAACGTGTCTTATATTTCGATACAGATTCGGTTATTTTTACAGAGAAACCAGGCGAATGGACCCCTGTAACAGGTGATTTCCTAGGAGACATGACATGGCAATTGGATACGAGAAAATAACTTGGAGCTGTTACCCTGGCCAGCAAAAAGCCCAGATTTTAACATTATCGAAAATGTTTGGGCTCGAATACTTGCTGTTATCCGAAGACAACAAGGGCCAAATTTTATACCAGTAAACCGTAATGCACTAATTGCCATGGGAAACGATTAATATTAATTATATTGATACCTTGATAGCGTCAATGAGCAGACGCCTCCAAGAATGTATCAATAATAATGGAGGTCACACCCATTATTGATTTCTTATATTTATTTATATAGTAATACCTTTATTTAAAAAAAGTTTTCATTTAATTTTAAACTATAACTTGGTATCTTAATTATAATTATGTAATAAATTCTTGTCAAAAACTAAATATATACGTTGACAATAAGAATTGCCTTAGTTTTTATTTTCACTTTTTATATTAACTACAGAAAAAATGAAACGTCATAAAATATACATTTTGTAAGGACTAAATATTATGAATAGAGAGTTTAATGATTTTTTTTAATAACTTACAATAATTAGTAGGTTAGATTTATTTAAAAATAAGTAATAATCAGTCAACCCAAATAACCATGTTTAGTTTTTGATTTAATTTAAAAGTTATTGCTTGTAGACGTTTTTAAATCAAAATTATTTCTAATTTTATTTTGTAAACATTTCCTAAACAAAATTTTGATTCGATAATTAATCGAGCTATGGTGTTTAATTAGCGATACCTTCAAATATATTCTTTAAAGAAAAAATTAAGTAAGCAACGTAAATTACCTATTTTCTAAAACGTGCTTAGTGTAATGATTCATTCTACAGTCCTTCTATAAGATAACCCCTGCTGAGACTACCTGCTGTTAGAATTGTAAATGATACCCTTAAGCCCGCTTCACAATGTGCAAACTTTTGTTTACAGAAATTGTGGTGTCCAAGTTTTAAATTTCATGAGTGTACTATAAGTTAAGTTTTAGATCCCAATCGTTATTCATAATTAACATATTAACAAAATTTTCTTGTTTATATTTTATTTTTGTTGTAAAAGTGGTAGATTATGTTATTTGATGATTTCATTAATTAGTAATTTGTATATAGAACTCAGATTGTGGGTGTCATTTTTAAAGTTGATATTATTGGTGTATTTGTTGATGTAGATCATTTCTGAAATAAGTCTCTTATAATAATTACATTCCACATCTAGAATTGAGGGGTTATCAAAAATTGAATAAATGGCCGCTGTCTTTACGCTGTGCCGTTAGAACTGTGATAGATGGATTATTGGGAAATTTATTAATATTTTGACAATCATACTATGGTTGTTAATTGTTTTTTTAAGTTTTGTTTGGTCTGACCAATATAACATCCAAAACAATTATTACAGTCAATTTTGTAGACTACAAAGGGTTTGTCCATATTAGGAATTTTATCTTTCAATTTTGTATAAAATTTATTGTAGGTAGTGTTTGATTATACAGGGTGATTCATTACTATTTGGAAATAATTTAACACTAGAATCCCGACCTCAAATTATGAAGATTGAACAAAACACCTAGATAAAATGTCGCTCATTACTAAGTTACAGGGTGTTTTGTTTAAAAATTTAATAACTATTTGTGCTCAGTATTTTAAAACTAATTGACGTATCTATTTCATATTTGGCTGGAAGTGTAGACACTGTACACCCTTCTAAATTACGTTAAACAAACATTTCTACTACCAGAGGCGTACGATAGAGGTAAGTGACCGGTTAATCGTCCCCAAATTTTACGTCACTGACGGAATAGAAATTTTAGTAAAATTTTTCGATTCTCCAATACTTTTTAAGTAAATAATGTACTCTTAGACAGAAATGTTTGTTTAACATTATTTAGAAGGGTGTAGGGTGTACAGTATCTACACTCCCTGCTAAATATGAAATAAATACCTCAATTAATTTCAAAATACTTACATTTACATTAAAATTTCTTATCACTTGCACAATTCTTTTCAAACCTTTATCTTCACTCGCAGAAATACGTCGTTATCCAACGTCCGCGATAAACTCAATCTACTTAATAAGGTTTTTAAGTACGTAACTTAATTAAATAAAAACCAACATTTATTTTAATGTAAATTCTCTTCACTTCGTAAAACGTCTTTCTTCGCCTAACGCACAAAACCGAACACAAAGAGACAAAGATAATCAGCTACAAGAACGAAGAATGAAGATAAGAGAAGGAAGATACAATATGAATTACAAAGGATATAATGGGGGAAAGGATACCACAGTACATAACAGGAGGATTGACGATACAAGAAAAATGACATGAGGAAAAAGAAAATTAGTATTGGAAGAAAGATGAAGAGAGATTGTGCAGAATGTGTGGGAATGATTGGGAAAACATAAAACATCTTACAGAAGACTGTGTGGAATTGAGAGAGGAAGAAAGAAGATTTTACTTGAGGAAAAGGGAGAAAGTTTAAACTGGGTGAAAGAGGTAGTAAAAAGAAGAAAATGGTTGGAAGAAAGAAAACAGAAAATAATGAAAATAGAATAAAAGTTAAATTTAATATAGAAGAATAAGTTAAAGGACAAAGAAAAGTTTAGTTTTTATGTTTGTTCAAATTTAACTAATGTAAATATATTGAATATTTGTAAAGAATAAAACCGAATTCATTTGTTAATTTTTAAAGAACAAATAAATTGATTGATTGATTGACTGGTGTTAATGGTTGAAGTACTATTAAAAAGAGTGTTGTGATTGTTGTATAAAATTCGATTCAGTAATGGGATTGGATAATTGTTATTTGTAATTATTTTTTAATTATTGTTATGTTTTTGTTTATAAATTCTTGACTGCAAACAGTAGTAATTTTATGTTCCATGTTTTTTATAATGTTGATTTTCGATGAACAAAAGTTCATCTTATGAATTCACAAAGTCTGTCTGTCTGTCTGTCTGTCTGTCTGTCTGGATGTCTGTAGCTTTTTTCCTGTTGACATTTTTGAAAATTTTCTTTCGGATTCCTATAGAACATCAAAATCTAAGACATTTTTGCTTCGATCATTTTTTGTCTATCTCATCGGCAAAGTGGTCAAATCGGCTCCCGAAAAAAATTTTAAAAAAATTTTACAAGTCCAGTCAAATTTTTCGAACAAATTTTTTTTCAAATTAATCATTAAAATAAATTTTTAAGCTAAATAAGCAGTTCTTTTGTTCATCCCGGCAATGCAAGCTTGCGCATTCCCAACTGGTTTTCTTTAAAGGATGATGTGACAAATAATTGATAGTCCTGTTAGATGTTATCGTTTTTGTATACCAGTTGTAAAGCACTTTTCTTTATATTTTAAATTCATATTCGCGCCATCCCCGCCAAACATGTTATGTCGTGCGTCACAGTAGGGGAAAAAAGGTTCGATCGATTGAAGTCAATGCATTCAATCAAAAACTATGAAAAGAGCAGTACCAGCGCCATTAATAGTTGGTTATAGTACAATAAAACAAATAAAATTTACATACCTAGAATTTTACTTTAACCAAAATATCATACACATCACATTGGTCCTTCGCCGAATTAAAAATTAAAGCAAGAAAATTATTGGAAATTGAAAAGACAGAAAACGTGGTTCAAGAAAATCAAGGTTAGCAGTCGAACAAGGCCGTTTGAGGAAACATCCATTAGTAAGTCATCCTTCAATAGTTTAGTAGATCCTTCAATATCCTTGTTATAAAGAAAATTTGGTCAGAATGGTTGATACATTAAAGTCATTAAAAGTAAAGAGAGGTTCGTTAAAATCGCAAATTACATTGTTTGAAAAATTCTTAGATGGTGTTAACATAGACAACATAACAAATATTATTACGACGAATCTAATCGAACGCAAAAACAAATTAGAAAATGTATTAAGCCAATTTGATGAAGTACAATTAGAAATTGAACTGTTAACATTCGACGATTCCGAGGCTCACGCCGCAGAATCGGTCGAACGCGAAGAATTTACACGCGTTATTTCGACGTTGCAAGCAAATCGTTAACATTAATCAATAGTTCGAGTCATATTGAACGCCCGATAAATGCTGAGTCTGATTCAAAATTTAATGATGCCTTATCACAAGCGTCGTGTACTAAAATAGACAATGTCAATTCCAAACGTGTAATAAAATTACCCCGCTAACGCTTCCGAGTTTTGATGGCACATTTACCTTGTGGCGCAGCTTTGTCGATTCTTTTAATGTAATACATACCGACAATCAGTTATCAGATGTTCAAAATTAACTTATTTGAAGTCGGCATTAAAAGGAGAACCTTTCGATTTAATTAGCACCTTAGAAACGATTGATCAAAATTATCAAATTGCGTGGACTATTTTAAATAAAAGATATGATAATAAACGTAGAATAATCAACAATCACGTTCAAAAACTTTTGAGCATTCCAAACATAACAAGGGAGTCATCTGCGTTGCTTAAAGATTTAATAAATAATTTGCAAACACATTTAAATTGTTTACGAGCATTAGAACAGCCGGTTGACTTTTGGAACGCGTTGTTAATTCCAATAATAATTTCTAAATTAGACAATCAAACAGAAAAAGAATGGGAAATTAGGTTAAACATGTTGAATTGTAAAAATAACGAAATCCCAACATTAGAAGAATTCTTGGAATTTTTGACTTCAAAGCTAATAACTTTAGAATCAATTTCAAAAAGCATGTAGAAATAATTAAAATTCTAGTTCAAAATCATTAGTGCGGTCATACGCTACAATCAACGAACAATTAAAATGCTTGAATTGTAGTGGAGCTCATTCCTTATATCAATGCAAAGATTTTTGAATGCGGATCATAGCGCAAAACAGATATTGTAAAAAGCACCAACTTTGCATAAATTGTTTTAAAAAGGGCATCTAGTTAAAGATTGCAAATCGCAGTTTAGGTGCAAAACATGTCATAGAAAACATAATTCGTTATTACACATAGATACAAACACAACAAATGTCAATCAAGTAGAAGTAAATGACCGTGAAGAAACAAATAATGTTCAGACATATTCATTGCTTAGCATCAATTCCTTAGTATTGTTATCTACTGCATTAGGTTACGTGAATGATATTAATAACAAACGTCATACAGTTAGGATGTTGTTAGATAGTGCATCACAATCAAATTTTATTACTGACAAAATGTGCACTAACTTAAAGCTAGAAAAATACCATTTCATGTTAACATTATAGGCATAAATCAAGGTTCGATAACAATAACTCATTACGTTGAAATTTTAGTTAAATCAACGATTAATGATTTTTCCGCAAAGCTAAAATGTTTAGTAGTTCCAGAAATTGCAAATGCACTTCCGAATCAAACTATTCAGTCAAGTATTGTAAAAGTCCCCTAAACATTAAATTAGCAGATCCAAAATATTACCAAGCAAAATCTGTGGATATTCTAGTAGGTGCGAATATTTTGGACATTACTGTCAGTAGGACAATTTCAGCAAAACTCTATCACATTTCAAAAACTAAATTCGGATGGGTTTTATCAGGTGAAATCATCGATAACAAATTTACAAAGTATTCTGATCCAACAAACACAAACAGTAGATTCACATATATGACTTTAGAGGATCTTAATACCAATTTAAATCATTTTTGGGAAATTGATGAACGCGAACCAACAATCAATGTATTAACTCGCGAAGAAGAATCTTGTGAGAGTATGTTTATCGAAACAACTTCGCGTGACATCTGTGGTAGGTTTGTTGTCAAATCATCAGCCGACTTAATAACACGCGGAATTTCAGTTAATCAATTAACGCATTCACGTTTATGGTGGTACGGTCCCAATTATCTTTTTGAAAACGTAAACTACATATTAGAAATTAACGATCAAAACGATTTAGATTTCGAATTATCAAAAGAAAAAGATCACAAATTCAAACAGTATTATGCAACTTAAATACAACATTTGATGAATTTCCAATAAGACGTTTTTCAAATATAAAAAGACTTCAACGAGTTACAGCATTTTGCCTTAGATTCATACATAATTCAAAAAATAAAGCAAATCGTAGAACAGGATCATTATCTTTAGCTGAACTTACCGAATCACTCAATAAATTAATTAGGGTAGTTCAAAAAACTTCATTCAAAATTGAAATTGATCATTTAACAAAAAACAAATCAATACCAAAAAATAGTAAAATATTAAGTTTAACTCCTTTTTTAGATTCTGATCAAATATTAAGAGTAGGTGGGAGACTTAAACTATCGAACTTTAACTATGATAAGAAACATCCAATTTTATTACCTAAAAAGAATTATTTCACAGAATTATTAATAAAAAATGAACATGAAGTAGTATTACACGGAGGTCCAAAATTAACATTAAATAGTTTACGTGAGAGATTTTGGCCAATATCAGGAATGAATGATACTAAAAAAATCATTAAAAATTGTATTAAATGTTTTAGATTTAATAATTCTCAGTTGAATCAATTATGGGAAATCTTCCCAGTGAAAGAACTCAACAAATGTATCCTTTTCATAGTACTGGAGTAGATTACGCCGGTCCGTATGCAATAAAAGATAGACAGGGCAGAGGTGCTAAAATAGGTAAATGTTACATTGCAGTTTTTATTTGTTTTTCAATAAAAGCTATACATTTGGAATTGGTTACAAGTTTGAGTACACACGCATTTTTAATGGCTTTAAAAGATTTATTGCAAGACGTGGTAAACCGTTAAACATTTACAGTGATAATGGTAAATTTTGTTGGTACAAAAATGAATTGTACGACTTGTTTAAATTTCTCGAGCAAAATAAACACGAAATAATAGATTCAGCATCTAGTACGGGTATCAATTGGCATTTTATTCCTCCGGGTTCACCCACCTTTGGTGGCTTATGGGAAAACGCTGTAAAAAATGTTAAATACCATATTAAAAGAATTTTATCAAATATCAATCTTACCTTTGAAGAATTTCATACGCTTCTTGCGCAAATTGAAAGCATCATAAATTCTAGACCACTCACACCGTTGTCTTCTGATCCCAACGATTGTGAATCCTTGACTCCTGCTCATTTTCTCATTGGTCGATTATTTACCAATATACCAGATCCAAACCTAAAAGACTTACCTCAACAAAGACTAACAAGATATCAACTATTACAACAATTAACGTCGCACTTTTGGTCAACTTGGTCAAGAGAATACATCAGTAGCCTGCAACAAAAATCAAAATGGAAAAAGAACATCAAAACTTAGAAGTGGGCTCGATGGTGTTACTCAAAGAAACTAACTTACCTCCTGCAAATTGGCGGTTGGGTCGAATAATTCAACTGCATCCAGGTCCAGACGGAGTCGTCAGAGTGGTGACAATTAAATGTGGAACAACAGAATTGAAGAGGGCAACCAATAAATTGTGTTTGTTACCAAATCAATAAATTAAAAAAAAAAACAATGTTAATTTTGTTTAGTTTTATCGTTTCAATTAAGAAAACATATATTTCTTTTGTTTGTTAAACTTTGTATCATTTTCAAATATGTATTAGAAATAGTAAATGTATTATTTGTTGAACTTGTAGTTCAAGGCGGGCAATATGTAAAGCACTTTTCTTTATATTTTAAATTCATATTCGCGCCATCCCCGCCAAACATGTTATGTTGTGCGTCACGGTAGGGGAAAAAAGGTTCGATCGATTGAAGTCAATGCATTCAATCAAAAACTATGAAAAGAGCAGTACCAGCGCCATTAATAGTTGGTTATAGTACAATAAAACAAATAAAATTTACATACCTAGAATTTTACTTTAACAAAATATCATACACATCACACCAGTCAAATTTAAGTTTGTGTTAATGTGGTCTCTAATCATCAAGATATCTAAGAATGGTATTTTACTGTTTTTTTTTCCAATTCAGTGGTAAATTGTAGATGTGGATTGTAACTATTAAAAATATTGAGCATTTATTGGACGGAATACACGTTATAATATCATCAACATAAGAGTAAATGAAAATTTCTTGATAATCGAAATCGTGTGAAACATATGTGATCAGATCGTGCATAGTGATTTCAACTAAAATGGGTGACAAGGATTACCCATGACTGTGCTAAATTTTTGTGTGTAAAATTGATTTTGACAAACAAAAAAACCTGATTCTATAAGAAAAGCTATTATATTAGAAAACTCATCTAAATCTAATGTGGTGAAAGATCTTATATGATTCCAATATTTTTGTATTAAGTTCAAAATTAAATCTTTAGAAATGTTTGTAAACAAAGCCTTAAAATCAAAAGACACTAAAACATAATCATCAGGAACATTGACTGATTTAATTTTATGAATAAGTTCAGATGAATTGGTAATTTTAAAATTGAATATGGGAGTAATATTGTTTAAAATGGTTGTGATTAATTTCTCTTTATGAGTTTTTATAAGACCGTATAATCTGGGTTTGTTCCATTTTTTTACAATCGCCTTCCTTTAAGGGATCCAGTTAGCCTGCAGTACGGTCCTGGAAAATTTATTTTAAAAATTGTTACGGAAGGAAAATCTCTTCAGTAAAAATTAAAATGAAAGATATAAAAGTAAGTGACTACTAATTCAGAATTAGAGTTAGTACGTTATAATAAATCTGTAATTGACAAAAAGTGTAAAACTCAAAAAAATAATTTCTAACGCTTCCATTTGTATTAGTTGAAAGTGAATCATTGTAAACAAATAAATAACCTCTATATGTTTTGCGAGGGCGTCTTTAACTATTAGTTTAAGAGTCTTTTCTGAATATTATTGGTAACCCCGACGTAATATTTTGTATCCGGAAAGTGAAACGAATAAAAAAGAATTGAAAGAAGCGCTCAGAGGTTACAAGGACTATCAGTGATTTGGAAGAAGTTGGTCAAGAAAACTCCAGATCATCCAACATTGAATACTCAGTTAAGGTTTTTGAATATTTATTTTAAGAAGCAGAGCAAAAACTCAACGAGATGTTGGAAGAAGAGATTACAAAAAAGAGACAGACAAAAAATGGTTAGTGTGGAAGAATACTCCAAATAAAATCCCCAAATAAAATCAAAATGAGGTGTATTTTAATCCTATTAGAAAGTAAAAAAGAAACCGACATTATACAACATATCGCAAAAGTTAAGTCGAAATCGGCAGGTTATATAGCACGGATAAACAACAATAATAACAACCTGGATAAACAACGCAAATTGCAGATGAAATTGGCAGAATCTAAAGGAGTCTTATATCCACCAATGGATGCAAGTGGCTGAGTGAGGATAATGATGATGATAGTGTCAAGGCCTCGGCGGCTGTCTCCTGACAGTAATGATGGTAAAATCAAGTAGGAAAAACTATATTGAGTTCAATGGTGAATTCAAGGAGGGGTTAGGATTTTGGGCTCAGTTTGAAATCATTCACAAAATCTACTCGACTGACAAACTAACAATACTTAGTGCAGTCAATGGTAGCCGAAACTCGTGCAGAGGAATTGATGGAGCGTTATCAACAAACAAGTGGAAAGTGAAAACTATTTAAATGTAGTCAAAGCCTTGCATTCCAGATTTGGAAATAAGAAACTTTAATTGACAATAGTTCACAGCGTTCTATGTTTTAAATACAAGAAATTGGTTTTCTATTGGGTGTAAAAGATATAAAAAGTTTAATTTAAACTTGGAAAAACTAAGAAGTAAATTTAAGAGCCAAATACCTGAACTGGCTTAGGATAAAATTTGGTATTGGTGTAGAGATCAACAGAAACAAGTTTTGAGTAGTTTTATGAAGAATACTTCACTCCCCCCAAAGAAGGTCGTTATTAGTTACTTTACGCTGAATTGATTCTATTCACAGAATTACTGTCAAATTTTTTAACTGAGAATGGATTAAAATCCACAACCTTTAAGATATAAGACGGTATGTTTAAAAATACGATGAGATGTTTGTGAATTGGGAAAGAAAGAGATCATTTCAAATATTCAAAGTTTGATAGTAGGATAGGAATTTCCTCAGTTAACTGCAGTCCATTTATTTTGGCAGCCGTTACTAAAATTATCTTGAAAATTTAACATGAGACATAAAGAACACAACTAAAATTTAGTGGAAATCTCTGCATGTTGATATTGTGACACTTTAGTTGATAATTGTGTTCTATATGAATATTTTAAGCGTAAATATTTCAACTGATGAGTGAGACAGCAATGGGAGTGTAGGTTGTGAATTATCCCAGAATCTAGTGGAGGATACGGATTGGGTTGCAACCAAGACCCAACCACTATTAGTAATTCTTCGACCTCAGTTCTTAGTTTAATATGAAACATGGTGTTGAGTTATGACATTAGTGGAATGGAAGTGCCAAAAACTTTGACAAAACTCTATCAAGTGTTTTAGTTGGATTTTTGTGTTCTGTTTTACTACAATCTAAGTTAATCTAGGAATCAAACCTGGGAATCAAAATTTGGACCTAAGGAATTCGAAGCAAAGTGTAACATGTAGATTTTTGAAATAAGTATTTTAAGTAAAATTGGAGTGCCTCATCAATTCACCTATCAGTCTTTCAAAGAACATTGCAAAATCTATGTTCTGGTTAGTGCAAGTAAAGTTAGCGTTCCTAACGAGGGTAATTTTAAAGAAAATTGCAGAAGATGCAATTAGTTCAGACAAGCTTCCATTAAATAATGTGTCAACACCACGTTTCCTTAATAATCGGAGATTAGTAAATTTGGTAAAAGTTGCTCTTTGAGATTTAGGAGAATCAGTCATTTTATTGGACAGACATCAAGGCTTTAGCGTGGATAACAATAAATGACGAGTCGGGAACACTAAATGGTGACGTGTAACGAAATTTGTAAGAATACTAAGTTAAAAAATACGTCCCAGGATAATGTAACTCCAGCCGCCCTTCTATACCGTGGTTATAGTTCCTTAGAGTTGTTAGCGCCCAGATGGTGGAAAGGAACCATAGTGGTTAAAATTATCTGGACATCATTGTCCAATTGAGGAAAATGTTGAGGATAAGGAAGTGATTATTCAAGGAAAGAAAAATTCATGGAGTTTGCAGTGCATTAAACCAGCAAAAACTCCATGGTATGTGAAGTTTTCTAGTGTCAGAATGATTGGACGGAATCTGAGGTTTGTGAACAACATTTGGAAGAATCAAGAAAACATTTACAATGAATATTTAACCTTGGAGGAAATTGAACATGCTGAAAAATTTGTGCTTAAATTGGTCCAGGCTAAAGATTTGGTTAATAAAAATGGTGTCGTTTTTGATCCAGTGGCTCAAAAGGAAGAATTTGGGTTGTATCATGTGAAAACAAAACTTAGTTCTAAAAGTGGCACAGACAATTTCAAGGCGCCGCTTTTTTTGCCACACTACCATCCACTGGTTAAAGCTTTGATAAGAGAAGTCCACAACCAGAATTGTTATGTCAGTGCTCAGTTTTTGATGGAAAAATTAAGAAAAAGGTACTGGATCATTTAATGTCAAAAAGCAATTTACAATATTGTGGGAAAGTGTTTAAGATTCACAGCTAAATTTTCCGGAGTACCACCAACACTCCTACAAAAGGACATAATGAATTTAAACAAAGTATTTAAAACAGTCGGTTGTACTAAAGGGAACGAGAAGAAGTGGATAGTTTTGTTCACCTATACCGCGTATATATGTATGAATTTGAAGTCGGTGGCATCGTAGGCACTGTAAACCTGTTTAAGGAACGGAAGTGGTCAATGATTGAAAGTGAGCTTAATGTTCAAAGAATTGAATTAAAATTCAATCAACACGTATCTACGCTTTGTCTGAACGGCTTTGTAAAAGAAAGAGAAAACGATTTGTAAAACATTGGGGAATTTGATGATAATAGGATACCATGAGTAAAGAAGAAACATTACAATTCTACAGCTTTTACGGACTGTAAACATCTGGAGAAGCAAAACAAAAGATTAAGTGAGGATATCTCATTTTTATACGTCGAATTGGTCGATATATATTTACCACGTACGCCGTGTTAGTGGTGTTGTATTTTCACACCCGGATGATTAACGTGTAGTCGGGTTTTGGTTATTACATTTGCTCAATATTTAAATAAAATGCCCACAACCATCTAAAATGTTTTGAAATTCCTGTATATAAAGCACACAAAATTGTTTGTTCATTATGTTTTAATTCTAACAAATTCGTCGTTATAATAAAAATTAAAAGAAGATCTTTATGGCAACATTTGTTAGCGATTTTACCAAATTTTACAAATTTTAGAACCAAAATGAAATTCCCCAAACAAAATACTATTCTTATGAATTTAACTACGTTGATAACAATTGTAAACACTTTATTGTAGTAAACATCTTACTAAAGATTTATTTTTAAATAACCTCATTTGTTAAAGATTAATGTTTATTTTTTGATTAATGAGTAAATTGTTAATCACTCTTACTTAAGTACCAAATATTATTATCTCTTATTTTCATAGCTAATAATCACAGTATTACATCATTCAGTTTATTTTTCCACAATCATTATTTTTATTATTTAAAATTTTTCTATATAATTTTCTAATTAAGCTCTTTTGGGATCGTTTCCTTCCTACAACTAAGATTACCACTCACCAAACGACTCATCATGTGCTTTTCTCTAACGGAAGATACTCAAAGAAGCGAAGCTGTTTCTCCAAGGTTTTAAGAGCCATCCAATATGTACAAGGCAGATGTCCATAGTGAGCGCTTCTGGATTACCAACATACTTCTTAGCCAAGCACTTGGCATTGCAGCTCCAATCACATATATAAAAATCTAACAGCTAAATTATTAATAACCGATTCCAGGACATCCTGGTAAGCTTTAAAGTGGTTTCTTTATTTAGCAAAGTGCTACTAAAAAAATATCTCAATATTGTGATTAAAGCCTTCCCAACTAACATCAGAAAGCTTTTTGAAGTCTTTCTCACCAAAAGCTACTTAGGTTAGAAAGGAAAGTTTATTGATCAAGTACATGAAGTGGCAACAGGAAATTTATTTAGTCTAGTGATAGCCAATCACTTCATCGAGAATTTAAAAAAAATGAGAAAACAAATTAGGCCATTCAGTGTACAGAAAACTTACGCAGATGGACAGGTATCTCCATGCTTTAGTAAACCACCATCTAGGTCAAAAATTTGCAATCATCAAGGCGAGAGTTAAACACCTGAAAACTGCCTTTAAGATTAACGGGTACACCAGGAAGAAAATCAATCAGATCTAAAAAATTGAGAGTACCGGAATCTACACACATCTAAAGTCACAGGCCTTGTGGGAAGAATTCTAAAAAGACGCAACATCAAAACTATCTTCAAACCGATCAAGACTTTCAGATCAACAATGCAAAAACGATACATTCTTGGCAATTAAAGTTTACCGTATACCTTGTTTTGGTGAAAAGGTATGCATTAGAACAACCATCCACTGGGATACACCGAGAAATCAGTGATAGCACAACATGCGTTTAGGAGTAGGGATTACACGATACTCTCCGAGAGCTCAAAGTTGCTTTCAACGATTAACGGTTGTCTTAACAGATTAGTTGGAGAAGGCGTCGAGATTCACAAACATACAGAAAACTTCAACAGAAGGAAAAAAACTCTGGGGTTTAACCAAATCTGAAATCCAATTCTCAAAAACATCAGAACAAGCCCCGCCCTTTCAGAAACAGTATAAATACGAGCTTTGAAGTAGAAATCATCAGTCTACATTTAACATCGTAAATGGACGAATCTCTGAAGAAGCTGACCACTCGTGTTAGTAAAACGTTAAAACAAAATTCTAATCAAAGACGTGCTTTAGATCACAATATAGATGACACTAGTTCACCAATAGGCCGCGAAAGCCAAATCAAATTTTTCTCACACAAGATATGCCGTATATGAAAAACCAACAGCTAAGTTAAGGACCCGGACATTAACATCGGATTCTAAGACATCCTTGTAAGCTTTCACGCGGTTTCTTTGTTTAACAAAGTGCTACTGAAGGAATATCTCAATATCGTAACTAAAATCTTCTCAACTAACATCAGAAAGGTTTTTAAAGTGTTTCTCACCGGAAGCTACTTTGTTTAGAAAGAAAAGTTAATCAAACAAGTAGATGGGGTGGCAACAGAAAATCCATTGAGTCAGGTGATAGCCAATCACTTCATGAAGAATTAAAAAAAAAAACGAGGAAACAAGTTAGTTTACTCAGTGTACAAAACCTACTCAGATGGACAGATAACTTAATGCCTTATTAAACCAATCCTTAGGTCAAAAATTCGGAATCATGAAGACTATGGCTACATTAACTCAAAGGAGATAATCCTTAGGCGAGACTCAAACACCTGAAAACTGCCTATAAAACTAACGGGTACACAAGGAAGGGGATCAATGACATCTAAAAGATTGAGGGTACCGGAATCCACACATATTTTAAGTCACACACCGTGTGGAAAGAACTCTAAAAAGACATCAAAACTATCTTGAAACCGACTAAGACTATCAGATCAACAATGGACAAACGCGACCCTCTTGCCAACTGGAGTTTACCGTACACATTGTTTTTGTGACAAGGTATACATAGGAACAATCAACAGATTGAACGAAGCTCAAAGAACATCGACCAAACTGCCCTCTAGATACACCGAGAAGTCAGCGATAGCACAACATGCGCTTAAGAATGGGGATTACAAGATACTCTTTGAGAGCTCCAAGTTGCTATCAACAATTAACGGTTATCACAACTGATTAGTTAGAGGAGGTATCAATATTCACAAACATACAGAAAAGAAGACACTCTGGGGCTTAACCAGATCTGGAATCAATTTTAAGAACACCAGAACAAGACCAGTATAAATATGAACTGCAAAGTAGAAATCATCAGTCTGCATCTAACATCGGAAATGAACAAATCTCTGAAGAAGCTGACCACTCGTGTTAGTGAATTATCGGCGGTGGGTTAGAGGTACTAAACGAGACACCCTTAACGGATATTTTTTTTACTTTCTTTTAGTCTAAAATCTGATTTAAACCGGTCAATTTTGAAGTTGTCGTTTCCTTTTTTTAAGTTTTCGAAATTTTAAGTTTTGCTCCTGATGAAATCCTTTACGATAGATGGCAAAACATTGGTAGATACAGTGACCGTTTTGACACGGTCTAATCCCGAAAAACTTTTTTATTAAATTAATTACAGCAATTTGTTACGAACCTAAAAATGTTAGTAACAATACTATTATTAATCTTTAGGTCCTTTAGATCTTCTTTGAAAACCCAACCAGAAACCTTCGGCTGGAACGTAAGCAAAACTATCTCTAGATATTTCTAAACATCTTTTGGTTTTTTCTGAAGGCGTTATCGTAAATTTGGAAAGAAGATACACGAAGAATAACTTAATTTGTATCAACGCTAATCTTGATCCTGGAAAAAAACACAATTTTTAATTTGCTGACGACAAAAACACTAAACCCACCGATGCAATTTCTAGCTCCGATTCCAAATGGTAAATAAGAAAATGGTTTGATTTTTAGTTTGTTTTCTTCGTTAAATCTTTCGGGATCAAAAACTTCGGGGTTGTTAAAATAACGGGGATCGTAATGTAGACCGACGATTGGTATGAAAACTGATGTATCTTTTTCTATAAATATCGCTTTCTTTTTCTTAGTTTTTGCTTCTAGTTTGTAATCTTTGAGACAAACTCTTTCTATCATTGGATTAGGCGGCCATTTTCTCAGAGATTCTAAGAACAGACGTGTACGATCTTAACGAATGAAAGATGCAAATACCTGATACTACCATATCCAGATATTTCATGCTGGCTAGACTTTTGTAAGTGACTTCTCCACGACTGAAACACTCATCAATTTCGTTTTGAAGTTTTGATTGTATTTTCGGAGCAAGACATAACTCATGGCTCATACGACATATCAAGTTAGATGTAAATTCGAAACCGTTGAGATAAAATTCCATTAATTGACTAACTAGAACTTCGTCAGATAATTCAGTTTTTTCACCGTTTACCAGCACTTCTTCTGCAACTGAATATCCGGCATCCCATGAAAATTCACGCTCGTTACTTAGTTTGTCATTGGCAGTTCCAAGGATCAAATCTAACAAATCCGGACGTATCATCTGCTTTGATCTCCTAATACTCAAATTGTTCAGGGTTAGTGCGCGAAAGTGTTTCATAAACTTTGGCACCAGTTTCAATATTTTCCTAAACTAAAAATACTATTTGATTACGTAATTTAATAAAATAATTAGCATTTGTTGTTACCTTGTTACAATCGGAATTCTTTGAGTAAAGCAAAACTGTAGCGCCGATAGCTCTCCACTTTCAATTACATCTTTGGATGTGTTGTAGATTCCATTGCCTCTGTCTTCTAACGAATTAATTTTGATACCGAAAATTGCTTGTAGGATGGAATCGCTCGCGTATCTTCCCGTAATGTCTGATATTTCCAAGTCTGCGATTTTTTTGTGCCGCACTATGAGGTGTTGTACTACTCGTTCCGCGCTTTCGGATATTAACGAGACCATACTATCTGTGTTGCAATTGGAAAAAGCTGGATTTATCGTAGATCTCATCTTTATCCAAGATTGTCCTTTTAAATTAGATAAGTTCTGGTTATGACCTTTTAAGGTACGGTCTGCGAAAAAGTCAAAATCTTTAAGAGCGATACGTTTGATCACTTCTAAATCTCTTAGTACAAGTTTTGGTGTGGAGAAAACGTACACTCCGACGTACCTAAAACGATTAGGATATTTACGTTTAAAATATCGTAGTACTTACTTCTGTCCAGGAAATATTGTGTACCACTTTTTGAATAATTCCCATAACTGTATTCTTTTAAAGACTAACGACGCGAGATTGCCAAATATTGGATAGTGTTGCTCACTCTTTATATCTTTTTGTGACCAATATCCAAATACGTAATTTAAAAGCCATTGAAAAAGTTGGTACACACTTATAACAGTAAATATTAAAGATATAAATTGCATGTTACCGTAATATCAGGTTTCTTATAACATGAACAAAATTTGACGGTTAAAGTTATATTTATTTATACAAAGGCAAATAAAGATAACTCCGCGGTGTGACGACATTCGACTAATGTAATTAATCTACGTTCACCTTTGTTTTGCAAATACATACAGTTAATTTTAATTTAAAAAAAAATATTACACACATAAACATCAAAAACCCACACATTATGGATTTAGATAAAACGGTGATCCAAATGTACCACAGAAAACCTTGAATTTTATGTTCTGGGCGTAAAATTAAATGCAATCATAAAGGTTTAATTGTCCATGACCGCTGTAATTAGTAACATTTCAAGATTAGTTTTGGTAGAAATGTACAAAATCGGACTTAGTCGAGCATCATCGAGCATTATCGGGTTTGAGAGTCTGGGAAGAGGCCTGTTGGCATATCTCTTAATGGAGAGTATAAAGTGTTAATACCAAAAATCTGAATTAAAAGGACTCAATAAAACAACAAAAGAAAGAAAGAAAGTCATAAAAATTAAACAAATAAAATAAATACAACTCATTAGAAGAGAACGTGTCAAAACTTGCAACTCCATCTATAATTTAACGAAAAAATGCCATTGAGAAACTAAGGGAGCTCTACTTCAAATAATAAACTGAACAACCGACAGAAAAGTTGTATTGAGTTCCAGCTAGAATAATTTCCCAAAAGAGGAGACTGGTTTGCTTTCTCGAAAACCTCGTCCAAGATGAGGAAAGACTACAACAGCTACACATGATTGCTTTCTAGTTTAAAGTGCTTTGAGAAACCAAACAAAGATTCTATTTGCAAAAAGGAAGACAAGTAAACATAAGTAAGTGGACAATCATAAAGCGACTTCATGCTGTTGAATTATCTTGTTGAACTAGAGCTACTGGATCTTTTCTTTTTTGTGAACACCGGATTTCCTGCATCAGATGTGTGGTGACGATAACGCGAGAGATATGGTCACTTCTATTTGGTGGAGGATCAGTTATGACATGCGGAGGCACATGTTTTGACAATCGCACGTCTTTCTTGAGAATGGAACGTTGATTTTACATATATTTTTGGGGGAGATTCTAGAAGACCATCTTTTACCGTCGTTGAGTATCTAGACGAGTCTTAGATCCACGTGGGCCACTTTGTTCTTTGTTTCCCCAACCGCAAGTTTCTAAGCGGTTTGGGTTTTTGTCTTTCGATCTGACTCTTAAGTTTTTTGTTGGTATTTTGGAGATAGAAAGACTACTTGTTGATAAAAATTAGTTATTTTCTACCTACGATGATACGCTGTGTAACCTTTGTTAGTATTTTTTTCTAAGTCTTTATAATTGTTAACATTGTTTGGTATTGTACGTGATATTTGTTCAATTTCCTTATCTTGCATAGTTGCAAGTCGCGATTAGTTATTTGACTAAAACCAAATATTTCTTGTACAGTAGCACACACGCAACGAATGAAACTTGATGCAGTATTTCGCTTTTATTTGAGCTTATCAGAGGTGTATACTTAAGTGCGGTATACAACTGTACAAGACGGCGGTTGGTCTTTTCAACTCTCGTGGAGCAATGAACATAAGTAAAATGTGTGTCTAACGACATCTCGTGTAACATGGACACGTATGAATAGTATAAAACTATGAAATGCCAACAGTTAACTGTACCGACTGTGAGTGTTAAAGTGCATATCGTTATCAAAGCGATAACTTTAAATGCTTGAAACACACGTGTGTCGCACTTAAGTATACACCTCTGATAAGCTCAAATAAGAACGAAATGCTGCATCAGGTGTTCTTTCGTTGCGTGTGTACAAAACACACGTATGTTTCAAGCATTTAAAGTTATCGCTTTGATAACGATAGGCACCTTAACACTCACAGTCGTTACAGTTAACTGTTGGCATTTCTTAAATTTTTGCTGTTTCGTTGTATTTTGTTGATTTACTTCGAAATTTCATTATCTAGAAACCTTTGTGAGCAGTACGTGCACTAGAAATGATAAGAATGCTACTATAGCAGATTTCAGTCAGTCGACGATTGGCTCTTGCTGATTTAGTTGGGTGTGTGACGCACATATAGTACCGGGAATGAAAAAATTTCGAATTAGAAGTTAGTTAAGGATGTTTTTCCCCGTTTCGCTAGTTTGCTATTATTAGTATTGCTTCATACGGCCGAATAATTTAACCTTCAATGTTTACTGGGGAATTGAAGTGTCTCAATGTTGCGGATATAAAATTCCTTACCACAAACTTAAATTTCCACTTAGTAAGAGTTATTCAATAGTAGATTATTTTACTAGAAGTTAAACAATATAACCGTAGAGCATTTCTATTTTTTAACTCCAAGTGAAATATATTATTTTTTCTTCAAGCATTTATTGCTAGTTTTTTATGTGTTATTTAAAATTTTTCGAGATTCTTGAGTGTTATAGGACGTTTTATTCTCGACAAATCAAATTGGTACTTCACTGTTACATTCATAACATATGTCATATTAGAGGTACCAACCTCTAAATAGTGAATAGTAAAAACAAAAAAACTGTTGCTTTTAATGTTTAGACAGTAAAAAGCGTTTTAGCGTTCAATAATATGGCGTTTTAATGTCACTGGAAGAAAATAGTAGATTATTTTACTAGGAATTAAACAATATAATTGTTGAACTTAAATGTTTGCTGGCGAGGCGTTAGCAACATGTGTTATTTTCAAATTTTCGAGATTCTCGAGTGTTATAGTGACGTTTTATACTAGACAAATCAAGTTGGTACTTTAATATAACACTTATAAGATGACATAACCGAGATACCAACCTTTAAATCGTTGTGAAAAAAAGAACTGTTGCTTTTAATGTTTATACAGTAAAAAGCATTTTTAGCAACTGTCAGTAATTCAATAATATGGCGTTTTATTGTCGTTTGAAGAAAAAAGAATTTATTATACCGACTGCCAGGTTCTGACGTCATTAAAAAGAATTGTTTTAATATGAGTACTCGTCTTCGTTTGTATTGTCTCCCAATCTGCAATTCTCGTCTACGTTTCCATCGTTATCCGTTCTGCCACACCTACCTATAATTCATCTGAGCGATCCCGGGTTTACAGTCAGCCGAGACATCCAGGTATTTATGTTTTTATTTAACTAAATATAAAACGGGCTTTAAACTTCATGATATAGACTATAAACTATTGCGAAGTGTTTTTGAATTTACGTGCATATTAACTTTCGGTAAGTTTTCAATTAATTGATTGGACATTTTAAGCGTTTATTTAATTTATTAAAGCAAGACGCGCCAGGTTAAAGATTTTGTATTTGTCGGATTGTTTAGATTTAATTTCTACGAGCGTAACGCATATAGCATTTAATTGTTTTATTAATAAAAATTAGCGATTACGTGATCATCTTGATTTTTTACTATTTCGGTAATGGTAATCCCATACAAACATTGTTAATTTTAGTAAATTCATGTTTTGATTTAAATGCAATAAATCTTGTGGATTTGTTTTTGAAACAAGCCTCTTTTATTTATATTTTATTTTTGTGTATGGTGTTAACTTTTAACAGATTAGTGACAGTACTTTCTTAAGGTACATCTTTCAGGAAACAAGTGTTGAAGCTATTTAACCTCATGACCTTGTTTGGCACTCGCTTGACTTGACTTGACAAATTTATCAATTGTTATTGACGATTTTACAACTAATTACTACGACCTTACTATTTCACGAAGATAAATCATCCCACTCACCTACGCTACGGTGCAACTCCTATTTATGTTACGTTTTTAATTCAAATTGTCGTTAACGTCTTTTTGCATGTAACAGCTGATTGGTTGGTGTATCCCACATTATATTTATTATGGAGTTTATAGTTTTCATATTACATTCAATGACAAAAATTGCGTATTTAGAAGTAGTTCGTCGGTTTGAATTTTGGAAAGCTGTTTGGGCCATCTCATAAAAAGTTTGAAGTGGCATTTACATTGTCGGTCAATTGAAGTTGTTTTGAACTTTGTTTCAATTATATGTTATAACTAGTAACCATTTAAAAAATGGGCCTAATCTAGACAAACCTTAAATTAAAGACGTGAAGTCACTGCTCCAGGTCACAGGTCAAAGGTCAGGCCAACTTGGGACCCCTTCTAAAATTAGCGCCTGAACCTCCTGAACAATTTGATATATAACCTATGTTTCCCTGGATTTAATATGAGGTCACTGCTCCAGATCAGAGGTGAAAGGTCAGGTCAACTTGTGACCCCGTCTAAAATCAGCGCCTGGACCTCCTGAACAATTTGATATATAACCTATGTTTCCCTGGATTTAATATGAGGTCACTGCTCCAAATCAGAGGTGAAAGTTCAGGTCAACTTGTGATTTCGCCTAAGATTAGCGCCTGGACCTCCAGAACAATTTGATATATAACATGCCTATATATTTTAAATTTTCTATGAGGTAATCGCTCCAGGTCAGAGGTCAAACGTCAGGTCAACTTGGGACCTATTTTAAAACATTCCCCTTGAAATCCTGAACATGCCTATATTTTCCTAGATTTAATATGAGGTTACCGCTCCAAGTCAAAGGTCAAAGGTCAGGTCAACTTCTGACTCCACCTAAGATCAGCGCCTGGACCTCCTAAACAATTTGACGTATTGATCTCCGAAATCGGTTCAGCCGTTTCGGAGAAGAAGACGAACATACATACAGACAGACAAACCGGGTCACGATTTTATGTGTGTAGATATATGTCTCTACAAGTACACTTGAGCCAGTGGTAAAGACTTTATCACGATGCAGTTGTTTGTAGGGTTGCAGCAGGTTCATTCCATTCTAGGTTGTTACTACGCAGCCAACGGCAGTTTTCCTTTTCCAACTCTTTAAAACCACGATAAAGACTTGAGAAAGGCAGTTAAAAAGAAGGCTTAGTCAGTCACAACTTAAAGGTGAGCGGTTCGGAGTGCAAGACTTCATTGCTTAATGGGCACCTGAGCCTGCGTGTCAGCCAAATTACCACCAAACATCCGACTAAAATTAGCAACTACGGATGCTGTCGTGTTGTGGGCTTTGTTGAAATTGCTGTGGATGGTACCTTATCGAGGGTTTGTTGTTATTACCTTAGCGGTGAACTGATACAGAAACTGGGCACGATAAGTTTTGTAAGTAGTGTCCGCTGTGTTTTGGTACCTGTATCTGACACAGTACTTCAAAGGCTTAGGGCTTTGCAGTTCCGTGATAAGTGAGTGCGTAAACTTGTGGCTTCGTGAAGTGTAAGAGAACGTGGAAGTTTTGTGCCACTGAATTCCATGAACTGTGTGAGAATTTGATCAGTGACGACTGTGTTATGATGGGACGTAGGTGGGTCATGATCAGTTGCTGCTTTAAAATAGGGGTGCACAATTAAGTACGAGCGGAAATAGTGTTGCGGTAGCAGAATGGTTGGTTATGGAAATGTTGCAGATGTTTTATCTTGTCGGATTACCTGTTGAGCAATGGAGTTGATGAAACTATTTTGTTGTGAGTTGACCCTTAGATCAAAACCATAAAGTACGTTTCGTTGGAAAGTGTTTGACAAATTTAAAAGACGGCCTTTCCGTCGATCAGCCGTGACGGCGATGTTGACAGGATTCATAGCTGAAATCGTATGGATGTAAAGGCTAATGATTTGTGGAAGCAGTTGAAGGATTGCAGGTCGTCGTCTTGAACAAACAAATAAAGAAAGTAATCTGTTTGTACTTGCTTTTATTTTTTGCATACGATGACACTGACTGACTGATGTATACACACTATATTTACTCGCTATCCCACTAAGTAATTTATCGTTATGTATTACATACATTGACAAAAAAGCTTATTTATCGGTTCGAGGTTTGCAAGGCTACCTGGATATAAAAAGGTTAATGTACAATTACAATGTTAGTTAATTTAAGTTGAATGGGACTGTAAAAGATACAAATTACTGAGGGCTATTTATCTCACCAAAAATCCGTGAACTCTCACAAAGCGGTTTACTCCAACAGCAGACACGATAGCGGGAGATTTGGAAACAAAATCACAATTAGTCATCTAATAAACAAAGATCAATTTTTATACTTACCGGAGACTCTACTCCCTATCTTTGTCAACATTTGGTTAACTGGATCCATTTAATTACTCTATTTTATGTAAATTAATTTACTCTTCGACAACTAACTAGTGTCATTTAAAATAATTGGACGCTTCCCAGGACGCTTAATTTAGTTGGAATCCCAATGACCGGATCGGGAGCACCTAATAAGGTATCATGTCATTCAGGTAGCCCGCAACATCCCTTTTTGCAAATAACTGTACTTGAAAAAACCACTACATTGTGTCGGGCAACTGTGCACCGGGGGTAATGGTTAAGTGATATTCAAACCTACCAAACAACATCTTTCGTTGCCGGCTCACTACTTACTTGCGTCTCCATTATCGGTCTCCTCAAATCTTAACATTTTGCAAATTATAATAAAATATAATCTCAAAAATATTTCCCATTATTAAAATAAAACTCATGTGTAATATACAGGGTAGCTTTTATGTAACTGAATCAGAAAGATTACAAATTCTTATGATGGTTGGTTACGGCGATAGAAAACGCACGCATAAAGAAGTTTGCCAACTCTTCAATGCTGAAAACCCTGATAGGAATCCTATAGTGAGATCTACTGTGACCAAGACTTTACGACGGTATACTATCACTGGGAGTGTTAAGAACCGTCGCAGAAGTGACCGACCAACAACAGTGGCTACAGAGGATAATTCACTGGCAGTATTAATGGATGTAGTTCATCAGCCCAAAACATCAGCATATCAGCTTGCACTAAACCATAATAAATATTCAAACTCAGTTACAAAGTAAATAAAATAAGCTTTCAAATGATATATCATGACCCATCTTGATATTTTAAAAATTCAAGATGGCGGCCGTGTCAAAAAATTATCGAGCAAAGAAATTGTTTGATTGTGTCAAATTATGTGAAATAGCTTCAGATTTGATCCCTAAAATTTCCAGAATGATGCCTTCAACCGTTTTGGCTACAGAGTCTTGGTTCCATACATAAAAGCTACCCTGTATGTCGCCACACAGCTGAGTTTTACCCATACTATACCGGTTTGCGAAGTGGTTTTATAATTGTTTAATATTTCTTGTATAAGAGATTTTGCTTTTGATAAGAAATGTACTCTGGTTGTTATTGGATAAATTGATATTAATGGGACTTACTAATCCCAACATTAAACTTCTTGGCAAGAAGTCCATTCTTGTACATTCCACCAAAATCTTAGATTTCTTGCTATTGTGTACATTGAATTTAATTTACACAGGATAAAGCTATTCGCTCTATTAGTACGAGTATTTTGGAATATGACCGTCGTGCTATATCAAACGCATCAGATGTTATAAGTCGAGCTAGATAATTTTATCTTTTCTTGACAATACAGCAAAATCGACAAAATACTGTAATAGTCACTTCATGTAAAGAGTGAGAGAAGCTTTCGTGATTAACTAAAAAAACAATCTGCTCTATCCCAAAAAGTAATTGTCGGAAAGACTTAGAGTAAAATAATTTATGACCAAAGCGACTAAGAGAAAATACTAATACTAAGTTTCTAGAATAGGGACCAGGGGGCGTAATTGCATTATAAAATTTTAAATTTTATTTTACTCAATAGACCTTTTGTTCAACTTTGTAGAATGGTTCTATTTCTTTGAATACGTACCTTTTAACTATTAGGGTTCTACAGTTTCCTCATTCAGTTAGTATTAGTTGACTGCCGAATTTCGGAATAAATTAGTACAAAGTGTCAGTAGTCTGGTACCTAACCTTGGTATTGTTATGTTCAATAGTGAAAACGCAGATTAAGGCTAACTACTGCATTACTTAAAAGCTTGGATAAAAACCAGTCAGCCTGTTGATGACGTCGTGTTTCCAGGCTAATACAACGAAACCCCTCTAATAACAAATTTTGCGAAACAACTAATTCAAAATGACAGAAATTTGAGAAACTTTATCAGAATGTAGGAGACCATACTACCGACTCATATTCTATCTCGGGGAGATGTTAACTAGAGGTTAAAGTATTATTGAGATTTGAGGAATATTTGTGATAACAAATATAATGTAAATTATGTTTAAAGATACGGATGACGACGGTTAAAAATTACGCGAGATTGCGACGCCGAAGTTATAGACAATATTACTGTATGTGCCGTAAGTAAAAATTAAATTATGAAGGATTAAATAATAAAATTGTGTAGCAGTTGAATCAAGATTGTAGTTCAACGACACGCATTGACGAATAAATAATTCACAAATACAAACGTTTAATAAGGAATTGTTTGCCGTACATACAATACATCTTTTTAATTCTTATTATTACTTAAACTTTTGTTACAATTTGCGTTTTCTCACACCTAACCATAAATCTCCCTCAGGTGCCAATGCTCTGTTTGTTTTACATATGACCAAGGGATTTGAGTTTTTCAACAGGAAATAATTCAAATTTTGAAATTAAACGATACATAAATACTTTCATCATTACCATTGCAAGTCTCGAAGCTGCAATTTTCAGCGGGTATATCATATTTTGTTTAGTAATAACTTACCTATGCAATTACGTGGCCCAATGCCAAAAGGTGCGTACAAATACGATGAAGTACTAAATTTCTTGTTGCTTTCGAATCGATCTGGATCAAATTTGTTTGAATTTGGAAAGTATTTTTCATCGTGATGGATTCCGTATACGGGAATGTTTAGACTTTGTCCTTTTTTAATTAAAAGAGGCTGTTCGTGTTCTCTTTCAGGTAATATTGTATAATCTTTTACGCACAATCTGTTCAGTGAAATACACGAAGGCCACATTCTCGTTGTTTCTGCAAAAAATTTTTATACAGTTTCCAAAAACCGCTGTAATAATACCTGTGACAACCATATCGAGATAAGTCAACTTCGATAAAGTTTCGAACGTAATATTTTCGTTGCCAGATTTCATTGCGTCATCAATTTCAACCTGCAATTTTTTTTGTACCTCGTAATTGACTGCAAGTTCGTAACAAATGAAAGTGATTGTACTAGAGACGGAACTAAATCCTGCAAAATAAAAAATCACAGCTTGGGCAACGATGTCTTCAATTGATAAACACTCAATTTTGTCGTTGATTGGTTCAATAAGTGGTTGTATCAAATCGTGTCGAACAATGCTTTTAGATTTACGTTCTTCTACACTATTACTAATCAACTTAGTAAAAAACTGTGACCATTCCGAGGGAAGAAACGGAATCTTGAGTAACTTAAACGAGGAAATGTGAGAATGTATTAAGAAATAATACTTACTTTCATAAAGGATGGAAACATTAAATAACCCAAAACTCTTAAAAGTCCGTAACTCATTAAAGACACATTGTGACCAACCATATAAAGCTGATTCTTCCTATCACTCATTGAATCAATTTCAGTACCAAATGCCATGGATGCAATGGTGTCATTAGTAAATCTGCTACAAGCGTCTCCTATTTTGCATGATTTATTGCAAAATTTACAAAAATGACTTAAAGTTCTTTGTGCGCAGTCGTCAATTAAATTAAACATCGACTTTATATTATTGGAATTAAATAACGGGTTAAGTTTGGAACGCACTTGTTTCCACTGCTGGCCGCTCAGAACGGTCAAATTTTTTGAAAATATCGGATCAACGTTGTTGTTAAAATTATGTATTCTGTCTGTAAAGTGATCAAAATCTTTTGATGGCTATTTGACGAATTAAATTAATATCTCTTATCATAAGTTGAGGTTGTCCAAACTTATATATTCAACGTACCTAAAACCTTATATTGCTTTTTGTATTCTTTGAATTTTAGATGACTTACCTGTGACTTGGAAATGCGCTGTATAGTTCTGAAAATATTTCAGCAGTGGACTTTCTTTTCAGAATGTTGTCAAACATGTTGCCGAAAAATGGCAAAGGTTTTACAAAAGGCACATTTAGGTTTTTCCAATATTTTAGAGGTTTTATGAAATTGAAGTATAAATATAAAACAAAAGCGAACAATGCAAGCAGCCACATTGTAATAAATTGAAGTTGTTATTCTCAATGTAAATCTTTTATGCAAATAAAATGTAAATAAAGAGATAAAACAATTACCAGACTTAACAAAAACATTAGTTTAATAAAATTTATATTTGTTATTGTTATAATTGATTTAAACTTCCAAACAATTACCAGTCGTTTATTAAAATTTCCATTTGTTGATTTAAACTGGTTACATGCCAAAGAACGTTAACAAAATGTTTTACGAAAAACTTAACATAAATAGAGAAATTGCCCACTAGTACAGGGTGGGTTGCTGGAACACTTGCTTTCTTGAAATTATTGAAACTCAAATGCGGTTGAAATTGGGAAGACGCCAACCAAGGTCACGACAATTTCAACTCCTAGCCCTTCGTTAACAGAAAACAAAAGGCTTCGTCACAATATAAAATTTATAAAAGTTTATTGCATTAACAACAAACAAAATGTGTACAAGATTAACATTAATGAAAATCAAATAATCATTCTAAAAGAACACAAGATCACGGAATCGTATATTTGAGTTAACCAATAAAACGCCTTTCTAATTAACTGTTACCTGCGCTACGTCATTTAAATTTCACAATCGAATACAGATATACGAAATTGAAATGTAATTAAAATTAAACAAATTTAATCTTTACTTGAAATTAAACAAAATAAAATAAACGTTTCATTTACCATGCGTTAACCGCATTAAATCGTACTAAGCCTGTTTTCTTATCAAACCGAAAGATTAATAAACGCACTGACGTTACATCAAATAATTTTTACGAAGTCAAATTAAAAGTCAAACGAATTCAATAATGGCGGGCAAATCCATTAACGTTGAACCTTATCAACTATATGGTTCGCAATATTCGCATTAAAACAAACAAACACAAGCAAACGCAAAATTGTCTAATTAAACGCAATTGTAACGAAATAATGCCATAACTACTAGATAAATATGTTCATACATAAAACGTAAAGGTGATTTTCTAGTAGCTGCTTTTAAAATGCAACCTGTTACCTCGACGATCATGCAGCAAATAATACGGATTTGACAAAATTACTTCTATAAAAAGCAGTTTTTATTTTTACCTTTACCCTAGGAAGACCTTTACATAAAAAAAAAACGTTTACTGTTCTTAAGTCCAATTCAAACCCGCCAACAGGTATGGTACACCGTTGTATTATTTACAGTAATTAAACACATTCTACAAAAACTGGCACTTTCCTTGTAGAGAAGATAACATTTGTTAATCAACTTGACGTTGGTCGGTCCATTCTACTGAGTTGACAAGACCAACAACCTAACTACTTTGAACAAACTTATTCAATCTGGAGAGATAGGATTATATGAAAGATGGAATCCACATAATAATAAAAGAAGATGTTTAAGTACTTCAAAGTATTGCTGGAAATCAAAAAAATAAATTATTAATTACGATTTTTTGTATTATTAAACTCATCGACAGTTTAGTCACTTTTTTGTAGAGCATCGTTTTTCTGTTATTCTGTAACGGACGTATTAATCAGAACTGTTACGTTTGGTTTTTGGGTTCTGACAACATGCGTAACAAACGATAAGGAACAATATGTTTTTTAGTATTTCTATGCTTAACCTCTTAGTCAAAGGGTTGCAACAGTCATTAGTCTCTATCAAAACGTTTAGTCAGATTTTCTAAACTATCACTCCATAGCAAAAAATGTTGGTCTTTAATTACAATAAAACGACCGCCTCCTAAATAAAGTCGTAAATTTTCAATAGCCCAAGTAATGGCAAGGCATTAATTTTCTGTCCTGCAACAATTGAATTCATGTTTAGTTCATTTATTTATTCGCATGGTATATTATTTTTATTATTGTATTGTGATGTAAGTGTTATGTATGGTGCCCCTGAAGATGTTGACGAAATCGCATACAATTGTGGATAGGTTGTCTTGGCAAAGCATTTGGTTCAAGGTTTAGGAAAACCACTAAAACTTAAATATGCCAAAGTTTAAGTTTAGTTAAGTTCATACTTATACAAAAATCATACTTTTTGCTTCAAATTTAAAAATAAAAGTTAAAATATAGACGAAGTTTAGCTATATAAGCTGTTCCAATTTGATCTATTCTTCTTATGTTCAGAGCTAAAATGGAAAGCTGTTTTTTAGTTTTTGATAATAAAATTAGTTTTACATTTACGCATAAGTATTGGTGCTGCAAAGTTTATTTGTTTTGATTGAGTTAGCAGAACTCCAGAATAGACGTTTGGCTAAAATGTAACATTTTCTTTCACTTCTGAGATAGTATAGTGGTCACCAAAAAAAAATTGCCGAGATGAGATGCTAAGCAAACGAGCAGATTTTTCTTTGATTTGGTCAGCATTCATCCCGAATTGATGTTATTAATGGAATGCCATTAAATTTTTATTTTTTTGGCCAGAATGTAAAAAACGCCAAGGATAGAGTGAATAATTAAGAAACACACAAATTTATTACACACATAAAATAAAAGAAGAGTTCAACATATAAATCATAAAATAAATTTTAAATTAGGAAATGCGTGATAGCAGCTTAAGAATTAAAATTAATTTAAGTAACTAAATATTTCAATACTACAAGAAAACAAATAAGGTACTTAAGCAAACAAGTAGAAGGCGATGAGGAGAATAAAAAAGAAAAAACAAGAAAGATCCTAAAGAAATATAAACAAAATATGCTCACCAAAATTACATTTAAGCCTTCTCATAAAGATAATTAAGATACATGCGGCAAATGGATTAACTGCATTTCACTTCTTCGTGAAATTTAACAACCGAATGTGATGCTTTCCCGTTGAGGTTAAGTGAAAGAATGAATACACTCGCATTCCACAGAATATGATAAATATAGAAACAACGAAATCCGTACGTTAAATTTATTTAACCCTCCGTCAGTCGCAAGTATGTTTTGTATAAAACTTGTCGCAATGTATCAAATGATACATCTAACTTTAAAATAAAATTATAGTAAAAGCAACGAATTTTTGTATCAAGTTTATTTGTAGATCACTTTGAATATATTTGTAAATGATTGTATTAGTTTTATTTTATTTACATATAATGCTACTAAGATGTCTAAGCATTTTTTGAAAATCCGCGAAAATGTCATTTCCAAGAAAAAGATGTTCTGGCGGCAATGGAATAGTCAATAATTGGTTGTAAATCTGACTATAGACAAATCTGATATTTCTGATTTTAGATGTATTTTTTAAATATTTTTACTAAGAAGAAACTTGACTAATGTATTTATTATAAAAAAATTAAAATACAACAAGCGAAAAATAACTTAGTTTCTTATACATATTGTATTATAGCTACAACAGAAATAAAATGTATCCTATGTAATGCAAACATACAGGTAATCTATGAACACTCCAAATAGTGAAAAAAAAATAAAACAAACTGTAATTGTAATGCAGTGCAAGTCTTTCGTCTTTCAGTCCTCACTAGAATCTCCTTGTTCTTGTAGCCGAGGATAACATTCTGTACATACTGGAGTTGTATGTTCACCACAAATATATCGCTTACAATTTTTGCAAACGGTTTTAGTCAGCCTGGTCGTTCGTGATGTGTAACATAGAGTACAGCGACGACGCTTCGATGAACCTGGTATATGTTTTACAGCTATTTCTGACTCCTGATTAGGTTCTTCCGTTGGTCTGAATCTCCTAAGACCTTCAGAAAGAGAACGTGGAAGTCCTTGGGTTCTAAGGCTTCTTTTCTGAAGATATGGCAAAGCTAATTCATGAGCCAGCTTTCGAAGAAAAAGGCGACGTTTCATACATTGTTGTCCATTTCAGTTGAAATAACTTGGGCATTGATGCCTGCAATGTTCAGCATAGCGAAAAATACCACCATAGGCCAACGGCGCGTATTTCTAGCAACGTTATAGGATACGCAGAGCCTATCGACGACGTCGACTCCCGACTTGGTTTTGTTATAATACGTAATCATTTGTGGTTTGTAGCTTCTCCTGACTCTAGATCTATGGCATCATCGTAATGCTGGGAAGATATCACAAGAACATTACGATTCTTTCTGGGTACGTAAGAGACAATTGTATGCTCTCCAAAACCAAACATACTTGACTGTGGTCGACGACCCTTTACATTTAGGAGATCTACTGGTAGTTCCCTCTTGTTTTTTAATTGTGCCAACATATGACAGTCTATTACTTTTTAACTCAGTAACAAGTTTTATATCCGTAAACCAATTGTCAGCGGTTATGTTTCGTCCTGTTCCATAAATAGGTTGTGCCAATCTTTTCACCACATCGAAAGGTTTATTACTAAGTTCATAAGGTCCCTGTGGCTGCCTTCCGGAATATATTTCCATGTTATAAGTGTAAAAGTGTTTGCATCACACATAGCATAAATTTTTACCCCGTATTTGGCGGGCTTTGAAGGAATATATTGTTTGAACTTACAACGTCCTCTGAAAGATTCCAATTTCTCATCTATTGTAACACACTGTCCCAGTGAATAGCAAAGTTTACAATTCTCAACAAAATTTTCGAAGAGATCACGAATTTGGGCAATGTTATCTACAGATTTTCTTGCAGATCTCGTTTTGCGGTCATCGAAACGTAAGCATCTTATCAGAAACTTGAAACGTCTGAGGCTCATAACGAGACGAAACATTTCAACGCCGTTTCCATCTATACCCCACAGGTCTTCCAACATCATTCTATTGGCATGCAAAGTTCCAGCTAGATATAAAAGACCTATGAAAGCTTTGAGTTCAGTTAGGTCCGTGTCATTTGCATCCCGTTGTCGGTCAAAGTGATCCCTTACTTCAAGTTGAATGTACTGATTTGTGAATTCAACAATCTTTTGCAGCATTTCATCAGAAAATAAGTGACTCCAACATTCCATAGGTGCTTTAGCTTGTCGTGCTTCATTAATCACACCAGGAACACTTGTAACAATGTTATGTGGTTCTCTTCGTCGCCTCGATGTGCGCGGTATTTTCATCCATCTTGTGAATTTATCTTTACCAAGATAACATAAATTATTTTCAAGGCTAGGTTCTCCTTCTGCTCCGCTCTCCTCAGTATCGGAGTCATCAATTCTTTCTTCTGCAGGCTCATCTTCTGCATCTGTGTCCGGTTCGTCTTCAAAATCTTCTACTTGGTTAGGATGAATTTCATCTTCATCCTTTTCTAACACAAACTTTCTAAGATATTCTATATCTTTCGGATCATTGAGATTGAATATTTGCTTTGTATCCATTATACTGAAAATAAATATCATGAAACAAAAATTAGACTAAAAATAATTTATTGTAATTACCAAAAATAAAACTTACATATTAAGTCGCAAAGTATCAAAATGATAGGCTCGCTGCTAAACACACCCGCTTAAGAAAACGCTGTAAACACAATGAACATCTAGACTGAGGTAACACAGGAAGGTACTTGGAGGGAGGCATATCCCCACTCTTGCGTTTTAAAATTACAACGAAAATTTGAGCAGTTCTATCATTTTGATACACACGCGACCGACGGAGGGTTAAAGAAATAGGAAGGATTAATAAAAGAAAAACAAAAGTTACAACTTAACAAAAATCTGGACAATTGATAACTAGAGCGGTAATTAATTTTTGATTAGTGTTCTGAAACAAAGTTTACAATTTTTTGCGAATTCTACGGTCATATTTTCTTTGTCAACTCTACTGGTTGAGTTATATCGGTCAAAAAATTAAAAAAAAATTATCTGTACAACGAAACGGCCCATTAATGTGATTTACCATTTTAGTGCATGCGATTGGCATGAAATTTGATCAAATTTATTTGCTCTAATTCTTATTTTCAAGCAATCGTACACACTACTCTCATTTGTTGTGTATTTTATATGCATCATTTTGTGTCTATAACTGGTCTAATCGTTTTACAAAAAAAATATCTCTACAGTTTAACGATTTGATTTTTTGTCTAAAGTTCCTAGTAGCTCTAGAGTATTTACTACGCATTTGCTAGGTGGTGCCCTATTTATTACTTCTTTTGCAGAGTAAAAGCTTTTGACTTAATTATTATTAAATACACCCACGATCTTTCTTCGACTTTTAACGTTTAATTTAATACTTTTATAACAATAAACCGCTACATACTGAAATAGTAAAAAACCCAATTGATTACGTGATCGCTAATTTTTCATTAATCAAACCACTTATCCACATTTTAATATGTACGTAATTAGAAAAACACGTTGTGTTAGTTTATAATTTACAATATGAGAAACTCCTTTCGATATTGTTCACATATTTACTTAAACAAAAAACATAAATACCTAGAAGACACGGTTGACTGGGATGAATCAGAACGGACGACGATTAGAACGAAGACGAAAAGTCGTGTAAATAAATACAAATATTGCAAAACGGGGAAAATTACAGCTAACTAACTTCAAACACGGAACTTATTTATTCCCGGTACCGACACGTGTGTTACGCACGTAACTAAAATCAGCGAGAACCGACCATCGACTGACTAAAAACATCAATAATGGCACGCACCGTCCACAAAACTTTCTAGATGATTCAAGTGAGTATACCTCCAAAATTATAAGTTTTGTATAAAGTTTGATCTTCTCGAGACCTTCTAGGTGGAGGTGAATGAAACAACAAACGAAATTCGTTGTTTGTATCAAGTTGGGTTTGTTTGTGTGTCATTTAATTAAATATAATTTGAAACCATAGACAAACGATGAAACAGCTAACATTTATTTTATTTCAAGGTGAAGTCGATGAACTTGCAATGATGCAAGATAAGGAAATTGAACAAATATCACGTACGATATCAAACGAAAAACAATAATTCTTCTGTGTGAATGAAATTCGGCGCAATTTAAATATGCATATAAAGATAAAGGTAATACATTTCAACGAAAGTGACTCTACGAGTGCTGGTTACACGCATTTTATTGTAGATGTTAGTGTGTAGAGTCTTGAATTTGTTAATTTAAAGCGAGAAATGTTCAATAGCATTCAAATGTTTAACAGTGACAAAGTGGTTTAATCCGATGAGAGTTCTGTTTTCGATACTTTATTTGTTATTTTGTTATTTAGAGAGACAAAAATAATTAAAGAACTACATTAAAGGTTTCATAATAATATTTTTACCGCAATTGATTTAAAGATACTGAAGTCGAAGCAGTGGTAGTAAAAATGTTTTTGACTTAGATTTTAAATTAGTTTAGGATTTTACAAGTTTACTAAAATTGGGGGTTTTAATAGTATTACAGTTACTATTATAAGTTCAAAATCTGGTGGCGCTTGGTAGATGCGCGACGGAAATTTAAACAAGCGTATTTTCCAAGTATGTAGTTTTCCGCGCATAAAGGGGCAACCGCCAGGAGATCATGAATCTAGTATACTATGATAATTTCTTAATACATGTTTTTAATCTGTTACTACACGAACTTCTAAATATTAAATTTCTATTTTCTAGGTTTGAGTCCAATCAAAACCCACCATCCGGAGCTAGCAAGAACTGTTTTCTAGTAATCTCCAAAGGAACTGTGGTTTTTCAGTAACCACCAAGTCAAATTTTGAAAGAAGGTGGAAAAATAATATTTTGGTTTCCATAATTGCAAATCTTGAAGCTAAAACAATTATTAAGTTGTATCTGTAAAAAAAAAATGTTTGTAACATACCGATACAGCTACGTGGTCCTACTCCAAACGGCATATAAGAGAATGGTACAATATTATGCTTGTTTTCGTCGCTAAATCTCTCTGGATCAAACTTCTTCGGATTCGGAAAGTATTTGGGATCGTGATGAATCGCATAAACAGGTACTATTACGCTTAATCCTTTCTCGACAAATAACGGGGACTCATCACTGTTTTCCGATTTTATAATATAATCTTTTACGCATATTCTCTCCATTATAATACCGGGAGTCCATTTACGCAAACTTTCTGGAAGATAAAATATATAATTTTGATTTTTTTTTAGAAAATGAAAATACCTGATACCACCATGTCGAGATATTTCATCCCCAAAACCGAATCGTAACTTATTTTTCCATCGACACTTTCTAAAACTTTATCAATCTCGTTTTGAAGTTTCTCTTGCACGTCCGGATTAATTGCCAGTTCGTGAGCCATAAAACATATTAAAGTTGAGGTAGTTTCGAACCCAGCGAAAAAGAAAATTACACCTTGTGCGGCGATATCCAAATCGGACAATTCAGCGACATGTTTAGAATTTATTTTCGGAGTGGTATCGCCTTGTGCCACAGCAAATCCAGTTTCCAGTTCGCTCGATTCTTCTTTGATGAATTTTCCCTTTCTTGCTTGCAAAAGAATGTGAATCAAATCGGGTCTAATCAAACCACGTTCATCTCTATCTCGAATGTTCTTGTCTATAATGTTTTGAAAAAATTTGGCGTGGGATTTCGGAAAAAGTGATACTTTGAAAAACTGCAAAAGACTAATGTAAGTTTTAACCTAAGCAATTGGTTCATGGACTTACCCTCATTAACGCGGGAAAAATGGAGTATCCTAAAAACTTCAGACCGCGTAAGCCACCGATAGAAGAGAAATCTTTACCGATTACATAAAATTCGTTTGTTTTATCTTTCAAAGAGTTCAAAGAAATGCCAAATGCGGTAGTAGCAATAGCATCGTTAGTGAATCTCGTTGCGATATCTTTAGTGTCTACTTCTAACATTTCAAACTTTTCATCTTCAAAATATTGTGTAAACTGCTGAGCGCAATCAGAAATTAAATTAAACATAAATTTCATTTTGCTGCTAGTGAACGTTGGGCTCAAAGTTGATCTCATATCTTTCCATTTTTGACCGGAAAGCGATGCCAGGTTTTTACCAAGCAAAGGTTCAACGTCTTCGGTTACTTGAACGGTTCTATCCATAAAATGGTCGAAATCTTTGATGGTGACTTGCTTGATCAAATCTAAATCTCTAAGTACGAGTTGTGGATTTCTGAACGCATAACCCCGTAATACCTAAAAATAATAATAAATAATTAAAAAAACTTTTTTGTTAAATGAATTACTTTTGGTTTGGAAACGAGTTGTACATATCTTCGAGAAATTCTGTGATGGATCGTTGCTTTAAGATCATAGGTAATATATTTCCGAATAGGGGCCATGGTCGTTTATGCGGCACTTTTCGAACCTTCCAGTAACTTAAAGGTTTGATTAACGTTTGGTAAAGAAGAACAACAAAAAACACTAATGCGATCACACCCCACATATTTAAAACTATGATGTATTTCAAGTTTTATACACAACGATTAGATACTGTAATATCTACTGATTATTTCTTACCGTTGTTTTACGAAAATTGAATTTGAAGCAGGTAAAATTTGAGTACAGTATTTAGTGAATTTTAAGTATCAGAAATCTTTTTGCAGAAGTGTATGGAAATATGCCTAAGCATGAGAATCTGCGCTAACAAAGTTGAGAAGGTAATATTGTGCAATCTTTTGTACCAACAACACCTATAAATATTCTTCAACCAAAACAACTGACACAATTAAACTATCAGATTATAAACATTATCCGCACAAAATTATAAGTTTTTATGCTTTTGGTAGCTTTTGATTCAAATTTCAATTTCATTAGTACGTCGAATCTAGGCGAGAACTACTCACAAACTAAGTTCAAGGTTTTCGGGTATGTAATTTGCTCGGTAATAATAATGATGTGTAAAATATCACAAGTAAGTTTGACTAACAATGTACAAACTACAATCCGGAATCGGTATACCGATTAATCGATTGGTTATTTAAACAATTTAATTTTCTTGTAATAATTGTGTAATGCATCTAACCGCTAGGTTACTGCTCTCCGAAAACTATCAATCAAATCGTGAATCGCAATTATTCAAAACTCATAATACACAAACAAGATAAAATATCTCAAAAACAACTAAATCAAAAACAATTAGCGTTTGCTTAAATTTGAATATACTGGATGGCGCGACAAATGGCTCAACAAGTATTTCAGTACTGTAATTGTCATTAAACAATCCCTACAAAAATATTGAGGTTTGTAAACTAGGTTTGTCTAAATTCGGGCTTAACCCATTTGGTTCCACAAACATTTTTTTTAATATTCTGCTAATACTTGTTTTTAGGTAAATATTGTGTAAATTAAACGTACTGTTAAGGTTGTTTTCAAAAATCTTTTGTAATTTTTTTTAAAATAAAAAATATGAGGACAACAGGAACAAGGATACGTTTTTAATAATAAAATGTTCTAGATCAATTCTTTATTATAATTATGAAGACATAAGAAAAACTGGTTATCCAGATTTGATGGAACTTTACAAAGCACTCCCTTTCCAAACACAGAGTAACTTTGCACTTGGAGCACATCCACCTTGCTCTTTAACAGTACTGACGACAGCGCAACTGCTTTTTAAGTTTTTTTCGAAAAATCTTTTACAATACTTTCTGGGATAGAAGTTGGCTGCCTGGAAAATGTCGTCTGCTAAGCAATGAAGTTTCCAAGCATTTACACCACTTACTGCCAACATGTGGGTCCAGAGGGGCCACCGCCATTTTTTACCCTGGATACTCGGCCGATAATTATTTACACCCTGATCTAGCAAAACAACTCCCCCTATTCCTGAGTTATAATTCGCAAATAATGGGGTTGCGGCACATGTACCTTCTCTCTCTTTTCTTTAGACCAATGTTTGACTTTACCAAGGGGATGTACCGAGTCGTAGTTTTTCATTATTGTTACAATGTTATTATCTTTTCATCTAACTATGAGAAGCAAATTTGTTTTGTAATATTGATAGTCAAAGAAGTCACGATCTTCTTTTTTCATTCGTTTCTGATCTAGTAGTGAATATTGTTACGGTTCAAATTTCTCGAACTAAAACGTATGTCGCAAGCCTTCTTAATAATGTTTGTCGGGAGTAGCACATTACGACAAAAGTTTAATTTGCCCCGCAAGCTACGATTTCCCATTGGTGAATCCTTTAATTCACAAAAATTATCGAGACAATGAGCGGACATTTTCTACTTCCTTTTTTGTACATCGTTGAATCCGACTGCATTCACCATAAGTACACGTTGTTTCCTTTCCTTTCGTAGTTGTATTATTTCTAATTAAAACGTCTGCTTTAGCACGTGCGTTGACCTTAAACTCTCACCGTGTCTTACACCTGGATAACGCCTGGGGGTACTGGAATGGCTATTTAAGAATCTTTTGCTACATAACTGATAGAGTACCACGGTTTTGCATTCAAATAAGCTGCCAACAGCTGGTGAACTCCACAGGTCTACTGACTCGTTCATGCTGCATAATTGTTACTTTGAGGAAACCTATTTGTCATCCGTTCTTCACTATAAATCTCTCCTACGAAAAATCCTGGAATCACCTACTTTCTGAAGCTGTCAAATACTGTCGCTAGCAAGAACGTTTATTCTCGGAACTGCATACTACAAAAACACAGCTAAGTTTTAATGTTTAAGTATCCTACTTAATATCAATGCGTATAAAGCTCACGTACACGTTTGAATCTTTAGCATTTAAGTAATTTTTATTCGAGGTAAACTCCACCACCGACGTTCGGTTCCCTAAGAGCTTGGCGTTTTATATAGAATGGGTGAAACTAAAACAAAAGGCTTTTTGGGTTGTCGGGAGATACTTACCTTCTTTATTCCGAGTTTAAATTAATATTAAGTTACCGTGTGTAAGTGACGTGTCTACGTTGAGTTTTCTTAGTAACCAATCCTCAATTGGAACGTTAACTTTAAATTTGGGGTGTAACTACAAAGCTTATCTGAATTCGACACATTAATCGGGAGTTTTAATTATTGTTGTTGCTAACGCACGTACTCATATACGACAGTCTTTCTGTTTCTGTCACATTATCTTAGTACTTTTAAAATTTGTTTGCTATATTGAATTGTCTATTTGTCTCACTAATTTGCGCCTTGTTAGGCAGCAGTTTATTTCTATTCAGTTCCTCAAGGACCTCCCCAACTCACCGATTAAATCGGACACTGCTGTGCTAAACTACTACAAATACCGAATCCTCCACTACTTTGAGCCAAATAGTATTGTTCTTCTCTCTAGGTTCTATCGTTAGAGCCGTCGCTTTCTCTTATTATTATTTGCGGGTGCTTTAAAACCACGCTCTTTCAAAGTATTTAGAAGGTCATAACTAGTGAAATAATTATTGAAGAATATGGTATGATGTGCAGGGTTCGTTACATTTTTTAATAAATCCTACCTCTTTTTCAGGGTAAATTATTGTTGTTTTCTACGAATCCTCGATAATTTTGCTTGGTTCCACAATATGTGTCGAACTGGTAGCAATAACCAATGGAGCTTCAGATTGTCCAGGCTTTCTACCCGAACCGGACTGGTTTTCCACGAATAAATTGTGTTGAAAAATGGTGCCATTATATTTTGCCATTGCTTCGTCGATGGAAAGTTTATCATGAAATATACCCCATTTCACAAATTTTTTGTTGTTAAGTTCATAGGGGTCGTAATTTGTACATTTTGCCACTTTTGTCAATTGTTTCATTGTTGGCCACATGAAAATATTTTTTGGTCTCATAATACCTGTTCCGAGATATAAAATTTCTGACCACTGGTACAGAGAGATCTTTATCCGCACTGCAATACATCTGTGGTACTCACTAAAGATCAAAAACCCCATGAATATTTGTATATCTTTCTTTGACACAGTAAATGTATAATTATTTTTTGCCCAGCTTATAATAGAGTTTGTTCAGTAATCAAATTCATCACTTATTTATCAAAGAATTTTCAAAAAATCTCTACTAGCATCAGTCCGGTATTTTCTTCTTTGACTCTATTTTGACGAACTTGATATCCATGCCTTACCGTCATAGCTATATCCACAATGACTCGAGTTCAGTTGGGCAAATTTTTTTCAACACGAGGCTTTTTCTTTGCAGGCTCACGAGGGGTTGTCTTATTTGTGAAAGTCATTAAGGGTATGTCGTCGTCCGACTTGCTATCAGAAGGATTCTATGTGAAGAGTTCTATCTCTACAGGTACATCAAACGGAAGAACGTCTTTTTGAAGTTCATCTTCGTCCATATTTTCCTTATTGGTTTGATAATCAGCATCAGGTGGAATGAGAACAACGTCGACATGTTCGTCCTTATCACCAATGTCGTCTATAGATCTATAAGATCTACCCCCATATAAAGTTCCACTACTGATGGTTCTAAAATCCATGGTTATACCTAAAAGTAGAGCATCCAGTAAAACTATGTGGTGTTCCCATTGTACCCATAGGAGTACATCAAAAAATATAGAGTAAAATCTATGCAGTGACATTAGTAAAATACAATTTACATAAATAACAGTCTAAAGTACTTACCTAAGATCAGATTCCGCAGGATAACCAAAACTTTTTGTTGGGCGAATTAAAGTAAAATGCAGCTTTTCCTAGCGTGACCCTCCCACAATTTATGGCAAAAACATAGGTTATGTATTTTCTATAAGATGAAGCGGAAAACTACCAAACTTTACATAAAACGTTGCTACTGATCTGCTTTAACTTATTAGTAAAAAATAAAATCAATGCAACAGGTCTTCATTAAAAAATATTATGTCTCCTGTACTCAAATGAGTACAGTGGGAACAAATGGGTTAAAGTCCATCGTCAATGGGGATTTCTTTCTAACGTTTCGCTACCGCGAGTGGTCAGCTTTTTCTCCAATGTTGGATGTAGACTGATGAGCCCTCTATAATCCGTTGTTTTGATGAGGTTTAAAATTTCTAGTTTTTCCTCTTCATTTCCAGTTCCTTATCTTTCTATGATGTATTTTCTCTATTTTTTATATTTTGTGAAGAAATTTCTTGTTTGTACTTCACTAGCGATAATATTAAACTTTGATTACCGATTTGCCCAGAATATTGCTGCTTGCTGTTGTGTTCTTCTTTGGTGTTAGTTTTGTTTGTCGTTTTTGAGCAGTTTTTGTCTTTTGGCCCATATATATTTTTGAGGTCTGGCGTCCTTGGGCTTGCTGAAACTTGTGTTGTTAGGATTTTGGATGCATTTTGCAAAAATAATTAGGTGCTGGCCCCCGTACTTTTTTGATGTCATTAGTTTGTGACAATCTCGAAATAGGTGATTGCCGCCGCATTTCGTGCATCTGTAACATTGTCCGATAACAGATTTTTTAACTGTTAGTCCGCAGACTTCGTTTATGTTGTATATGGATTTTAATTCTTTGATAATTTCAATTAGCACTATTGGAGCTGTTTTGTCCGTTAATTTGCGATATTTTTGTAGTTGTATAGTTTTATTTGTTTTGGTTTCTAGCATGATTCACAATTTTTAATTTTTCTCCGACCAAAATGGAGTATTGAACTTTCTCACGTTCCATCAGTCATCGAAGTTTATGGTAGTCTTTTCGAGTTTGAGGTTTGACTCTTACGCCTTGAGTAGTTTGCGTCAAGATTAGCATCACTCTGTTTCATTTTTTGTCGGTAAGTTGAGTGTTAGCATTGTTTTTTCCTGTGGAGAGCAAGTTCGGTGATTGGTTTTTCGCCTTCGTCGATGATGTCTTCGTCACTGATGGTGGAGTTGTCATCATCCATTGTTAAGTCTTGAGCCATTTCCAAAAGGCTTGAAATTCTGTTGTCGGTAACAAAGGTAGCGGGTTCGTATTTTTGGGTCTTTTTGTTTTTCGTGGTGATTCGAAATCACCATTGTAAGTACTTGCATGCCGTTCTTCATAATCTTTGAATCGTTTAAGTAGACTTCGTCGTTAAGTGGAGTTTGTTCAGCACACGTCAAAGCACAAAGAAAAATGAAAATTTTTCAATTATATCCTGCAGCCACGGTTGCTATTGGCTGGTGCTGCTCGCTGATTTGCTGATTTGTTTAGTTGCTGCTCGCTGCATTTTTGGTGACGCTTCTAATGAGCTCTGAGTCGCAGATTGTATTTATACTACTTCAAAAGAGGCAGGGTTTGCATCACGCCGGTCAAATCCCGTTTTTCCTAAAGTACCACGCTTACTTGCTACAAGCATTTCTTAAGCAAAAATTTGCTAAAGCAAACAAAATCTACGCCAAAACTATAAAAGCCTTTCTCCGAAAACTAATTCACGATATTTGTTGAAGCCTTGCAAAGACGGTCTACACTTCGTACTCAGCAACAGGTTTACATGACAGGATTGGCACTAGTTAGATGCAATCTCATTATCCAATATGAGAAACGAGACACAACAAAGTAACAACAGGAAAATATTGGAAATGTTAGGTATAATAAGCATCGAAGCCTTTACTCATAGAGGACGAGACAAAAATGCTTGCCGGATACTACAACTGAAAAAAAATGGAACTCCTAGATACAGAAAGTTACAAACTCTTGAAGAAAAGTCCGATACAAACAAATAACCAATTGACTCATAAAATAATTTTTGTCGTAGCGGTAAAATACCCTAGTGCCAAAACGGCCAAAACACCTTGGCGTCAAAAACACCGGGCCAATTTAGCGGCCCCAAAACTTTTATTTCTCCAACAGCTATGTAAGACCAATTTTAAAACGTCAACATCGAACCCCAAAACATCCTTGTAAGTTTTGACGTGGTCTAACAACCAAAACCTGCCCTACTGACATCAACAAGCTTTTTGAAGTTTGTTTAAATGGAAGCTACTTTGTTTAAAAAGAAAAGTTTTTTAAACAAATAGCGATGGAAAGTTCAGTGAGTTTAATGACAAACAATTTCTTCATAGAAAATTTTGAGAAGAAAGTCATCGAAACCGCGGAATACAAGCCAGTAACTTATTATTGTTATAAATTCTTGTTAAATCTGTTTGTCTGTATGTTACGTCTGATGTAGCTCTATATTGCTAGAGTAGCCCTCTCCTCAAAGAGCGCAACACGGGCTGCGTAAAATAAGTTCTGAATTTATTGTTAGCAGATTAAATAATAGAGAAGAACTTGTCAGAAAGTACACAAAATGATTTTATTCATTTACAAGTTTAGGATTAAGACAAGGAGGAATGGATAATTTAAAATAACAGACGCAAATTTTTTTTGAAATGTATAGCTTGGATATTGCCATTTCAAAAATTAAAGAAAAACAAAAGATAACATCTGTTAAATGGCTCCCGTTTTTTTCCATACAATCCTGTAGACGTTGTATCTAGTTTGTTTATGTATACTCGTGTTTTAAGGTAGCATCATAAAAAGTCAGGTAACTGAGGAGACCACTCTATCGATCATGTCTCCATTGCTACATCACTAATGTTATCCCCACCCGTTTAAGTCATCGATACTTCCCTGCCTAACTCTGTACAATTCTATAAGAAGAACCAAGACTTTGGGTTGTTCCTCTATTTAGTCAAGATTTTAGACGAACAATGATGGAAAAACCCTTTCTTTTATTTGTTTTTGTTTTCTCATATTTTTCTCCATATCATCATTTCGCTCTTGCTCTTTTCCTTATTTTTTCTCTCCTCTATTTTTCTACTATTTCCTCATCTACCTCTTTTGATGTTTCTTTTGTACTTTTTCAGTTCACATTGTTCTTCTTCCCCATTCTTCTTTTCCTTTTCCTTTTCTTTTTCATTTGCTTATGATTTGATTCTTCCTAATCTCTATCTTCCAATTTTCTTCCTTACTTCTTTTATTTACAAACACATAATCAATTACAGATCATCCTCTTTACTTGAAATGTACATTTTCCTTTTCCTTTTTCCTTTTACATTTGTATTTATTTTTGACCCCCTCTTTCTTTCTTCTCCAAAAATAACTTGGTCAGTTATTAACAACAAAACAAAAATTTACTTGATTCCTTCTCATGTATGTGTTATGATGATGATGTTAGCGATACAACCTAGAAAAAAAAGAACAATAATATTTGGCTAACATTTGGAGGGAACTAAAAGAAATTAACTGCTGCGTAACGAGGCGCTACCTGCTGGGTAATAGAGAGAAATAAAATCGACCAACAGGAATTCAATAAGTTCATATATGTTTAAATTCAGTTAAGTTTTTGTTGGTTACACCCCAAATTACAGTTAGCGTACCAATTTAAAATTATTGATTTAGGAAACTTGACGTACACACGTCACTCACACACGGTGACTTAAAAACTAGAATTAAACTCGGACGAGTACGGTACGTAGCTCCCGCTAACCCAATAGGCCTTTTGTTTTAGCTTTACCCACTTTATTTAAAGCGCCACAGCTCTGATGGAGCTAGTGAAAACAAAACCGAACGTCGATGGGTGGAGTCTACCCCGAATAACAATTTGCTTATACACTAGGGATTCAAACCGTTTAATGTCACCTGTACGTAAGCTCCAAACGCATGCAAGAATGAATAAGTTCCTTAAACAATAAACTTAGCTGTGTACTGATGCATGTAGTGCTGATAAGGAAGGTTCTTGCTAACGACAGCTGGTGACAGCTACTAGAAGATCGGTAGGATTTCTCTGAGAAGGACAAGACGACCATGTTCGGAAAGCAGATTGTTTTCTTTGAAATAGCAGGAAGCAGCGTGCGCGACCCTCAACCGGTGCAGTATAATTGGCCGTGGCAGCTTCGAGGTCGGCGACACCGTGGCAGTCGGCACATTTCTTATAGCAAAGGATTCCCAATTGCTCGTTCTAGCGCCCCCAGGAATTATTCAGACAGCAATATACGAGTAGAGTATAAAGTCAAGATACGTGCTAAAGCATAGGTTGTCATTAGAAATTAACACAACCACTAGACTAGACGAACCAAAGAAATAACAAAACATTGCTATTTTACGTGTAATTTTTAGCTTTGTGAAGCACCGACAACCGCCCAATAGGAAGAGAAAGTCACAAGATGTCCGCCCGTCGTTTCGATTAATATTGAGAATAAATCGATCCACCAATGAGAAAATCGTAGCATGTGCGGTAAATTTGATTTTTGTGGCAACGTGCAACTCTCGCGACCTACGTTTGGGTTCGAGTATTTTAAACCGTAACATATCTAAACAACAAGACATTGTAAATGCACTTGATAAATTCTTTGCAACATTGTGGTCTGTGATAACTTCAACCAACACACCATATTTAAATGGCTGTAGTTTAAATCTAGAAATAGTCTACAATTGTACCAATATTTAAATCTTATGATAATGCAGATTCGAAGAATTTTTTTGCTAAAATATTTGATTGATTTGATTACGTTGTAACATTTGTTTAAACAAATTCAAAGAACATATTTGTTGTAAAAACTATATATTTAATTTTGATTCACCCGGTATATGCTTTCGATAGAATGCAGAGTATTCAATCTTCTATAGTGTGCAATTCGTCAAAATCCTTGTGTAAACCCCAAAAGACGTATTGTATCACGGTAAGCGTTATGCACCGTTTGTATATTTTGTAACTTTATTAAAGGGCTCAAAAGTAATTTTGGTAAGCTTTTGTTAATATTTCTTTATATAATACTGTTTGTTTTGATTTAAGGCTTTTCCTTCTTTTTTTTCTTCTTATTTTTACTACTGCGTATTTACCGCATTATCGTACTGCTTTCATTGTCGCCGATCTGTGTCGCATCTTTCCGTATCTCTCATGCAAGTATTTGAGGATACAAAATAGATAATTAATCAAAAAACCGTTAAAAATATCTATGTTTTTTTGGAATCAAAAGCGCTGGAATTCCAAAATATCGTTGATCATACTGCAAGGAAAGACAACACCCGGACGCCATCATGCGTATCATTTTTCTTAAATTTCAAATGTTTTTAATTTTTGGGTTTTACAATTTAATACCTAAATTGCATAATTTTTTTAAATAACGTGAATTTGGAGACCTCTATCTCAAAATAAAATGACTCGAACGTAACAAAAACAGTGACAACTTTCTTTAATGTTTCTGAATTTATACCAGCCTCGTTGATTGTACAAAATTACAAAACACATTGGAGAGAGTAAATAATTGTCTATTGCTCCCAAAAATCCATATACGGTTTTAGTGAGCAAATATTGATGTTATTAAGGTCTATGATTGAAAAAGGACGTACAGAATAATAATTTTAAGGATACAAATAGTCTGAATTTTTGTGAGTATTGGTGAGTCACAGGGGTCAAATCTGGGTCCAACACTATTTACCATATTTCTTAGTGATGTAAAAAAAGTGATATCTAAATGATTTATGTACGTAAGTTTTTGATTTCCGCCCAGGTTTATGTTTGTAAACAATTTTGACAAAGTTGTGGCACATTTCTTGAAGCTATTTTTGTTTCGAACAAGATTCGAAAGGCCCATTAGTAGCAATATTCCATTTGGTCGTGATTATGATGATGATGATTATTTAATCCATGTTCCTCCAAAAGTTTTTAAGTCGCCATTAATAAAAGATTTAATAATAGTAATTCAAACATTTTTGTAGCAGACAACTTTTGATAAGCTGATACCACGGGATCGAGATCTGAATAAATTGTTCTTTGAATAGCCATGTCCTCAAATGTCACGTAAATTTTATTGATTAATCACAGTTCTATTTTTTTAAATATCAACCAACACGGCTTGAATAAGCGGAAATACTTCCTAGGAAATTTTTTCAAAAAACTTGCCCAAGAGAAAACAAAAACTAGAAGATGCCAAATAAATAATTATTTAGTTATAAATATACAATTTATTATTTATTATATCCACAACATTTTTAAACATTATTTGCAAAATTTTCTGTTTTGCTCGACTCCTTTTAATTTAAAGAGATAATAATAGTTATTAAAGCACATTTAAGACTTCGCGTTTTAAAAGAAAACCTGATCTAACCGTTACTTGCAACCACACTAAAAACCCTTCTTTTATCCTCAAACTACATATACCTCTAAGTATTAAAGAGAAAAAATAATTTTTATTTTCTAGGTTTTAACCCAATCCAAAACCCTCCATCTGGAGCTAGCACAAACTGTTTTCTAGTAATCTCTAAAGGAACTGTTGTTTTTTCAGTAGCCACCAACTCAAATTTTGAAAGAAGATGGAAAAATAAAATTTTGGTTTGCATAATTGCAAATCGTGAGGCTGAAAGAAAAATTATAAAGTTGGGTTTGTACAAAAAATGGTTGCAAAGTACCGATACAACTTCGAGGTCCTATTCCAAACGGCATATAAGAAAATGGTACAATATTGTGCTTGTTTTCATCGTTAAATCTCTCTGGATCAAACTTCTTGGGATTCGGAAAGTAGTTAGGATCGTGATGAATTGCATAAACAGGAACTGCTACACTTAATCCTTTCTTGATAAATAACGGCGGCTCGTCACTATTTTCCGATTTCAGAATATAATCTTTTACGCATATTCTGTCCATTACGGTACCGGGAGACCATTTACGCAAACTTTCTGTAAAGTACCGTATATAACATTGATTTTTCAGGAAATGAGAATACCTGATACCACCATGTCAAGATACTTCATTCCCAAAACCGAGTCGTAACTTATGTTTCTATCGACACTTTCTAAAACTTCATCAATTTCGTTTTGAAGTTTTTTTGCACGTCCGAATTTATTGCCAGTTCGTGAGCCATAAAACATATTAAAGTTGAAGTAGTTTCAAAACCAGCAAAAAAGAAAAGTACACCTTGTGCGACTATATCTAAATCAGACAATTTAACGACATGTTTAAAATTTATTTTGGGGGTGATATAGTCTTGTGCCACAGCAAATCCAGTTTCTAGTTCGCTCGATTCTTCTTTGAGCAATTTTTCCTTTCTTGCTTGCAAAAGAATGTGAATCAAATCGGGTCTAATCAAACCGCGTTCTTCTCTATCTCGAATGTTTCTGTATATGACGTTCTTAAAAAATTCGCCATGGGATTTCGGAAATAAAGATACTTTTAACAGCTACAAAAAGTAAGGTAAGGTTTTGTCAAAGAACTTGGTTCATGGACTTACCTTCATTATCGCTGGAAACATGGTGTACGCAAAAAACTTAAGTGTTCGCAAGCCAGTGAAAGTAGTCAAATCTTTACCGATTAGATAAAATTCGTTTGTTTTATCCTTCAAAGAGTTTAAAGAAATACCAAATGCGGTGGTAGCAATAGCGTCGTTAGTGAATCTCGTTGCAATATCTTTAGTATCTACTTCTAATATTACAAACTGTTCATCTTCGAAACATTTAGTAAACTGTTGGGCGCAATCAGAAATTAAATTAAACATAAACTTCATTTTACTGCTAGTGAAGGTTGGACTCAAAGTTGATCTCATATCTTTCCATTTTTGACCGGAAAGCGATGACAAGTTTTTAGCGAACAAAGGTTCAATATCTTCAGTTAGTTGGACACCTCTATCCATAAAGTGATCGAAATCTTTGATGGTGACCTGTTTGATCAAATCCAAATCTTTAAGCACGAGTACTGGGGATCTAAACACATAACCTCCGTAATATCTGAAAACAAAATATCTGAGATTGTTTTCTTGTTAAAACGAAGCAACTTACTTTTTGTTTGGAAACGAGTTGTACGAATCTACGAGCAATTCTGTGATTGATTTTTGTTTTAAGATCATGGGTAGCGTATTTCCGAAGAGAGGCCATGGTCGTTTATGAGGCACTTTTCGATCCTTCCAGTAACTTAAAGGTTTGATTAACGTTTGGTAAAGAAAAAAAACAAAAATCACTAATGTGATTATACCCCACATTTTTTTGAACTATGATCGATTTTAATTTTTATACACAACGATTAGATAAATGGTATGTTTTTATCATAATGATTAAGGTTGATTACGTCTTACGAAAATTGAATTTGAAGTCGATTGGATAGGTACTGATTTTTATAAAAGAATTTTTTTACAGAAGTGTATGGAAATGTATAAATGAATCAAGCTAACAAAGATGAGAACGTAATATTGTGCAATCTTTTGTATCTAACAACAACTACAACCTCCTCAATTAAAATAACTGACACAATAAGTTAAACTATCATATTATAAACATTATCCGCACAAAACTGTAAACATTAATTTTTTCTGGTAGCTTTTGATTAAAATATCAAATTCGGTGTAGATAATCTAGGCAGGAACTTTCACCTCTCAGTTCATAACCTTGACGTATACGTCAACAAACCGCAATATTATTGTTATTTAAACAATTCGAATTTCTTGTCGAAATTGAAAACCATTTTCAATATTAATTACTAAAATTAATAATTGAGTAAAATAACAATCTTATCACAACAAGTACTGTTGACAAGTCATCAAAATTTATTGTAGAATAAATCTTAACTACAGAAAAATAAACTATACGGCACTTTGATGTTGGTTGTCGAAAACTTTTTTGGCGCATACCTTATTGTACATATTTGTATTGACACTTACCCCAGTCAATAAAGCAAATTTTATACCGAAAATGGATTGTCATTATACTCTTAATAAACATTTAAATTCAAAATAAGTTTTTTTTCTCAACTTTTTTTCTGAGTGAAAAGTAATAAACCAACATTAATGGTGTAAGAAGAAAAGTTGTAGAGAATAAAAATACGAATAAAATGAGCACTAATTCGACTCGATTAGGTAATAAATTTCCAAGAGAAATCGGAGAAAGTTAAATATTTGTGTTTTTTTTTTTAAATTCGTATATCCGTCGTTTTTGAGATGTAGCATAAATCTTCAGAAAATAAGAGGTAATCATACGTACTTAGTGTGTGGAAAACCCTGAAATTGTCGTGCAATTAGTTCATGCAAAATTGCGATTTAAAATTTTTAAGGCAATATATTCACTCAAGGCTGAATGCTCGTGTAGTCGTCCGATTGTCAAAAATAAAAAAAAATTGTGAAGTTGAAATAGAAGCGAACAAAACGTATATTCTCATTTTTTGATAAAGTAATATTTAACACCCAAAAAATGCATTCAAAGATGACTGAAAATCACCGAATGTGAGAAAACGGCGGAGTAGTGAGGGTATCCATCCGCTAGCGCCGTTTGAGGATACTGTAATTTATATAAGGGCACTGAAGACGGGTACTCTCACTACTCTTTTGTTTTATCGCACTTAGTCATTTTAAGTCATCTTTGCATTTTTTGCGTGTTATATATCATTTTATCGAAAATAAGAATATACATTTTGTTCCTTTCTATTTCAGATTTTGTTTTTATTTTTAACAATTAGACGACCACACGAACATTCAGCTTCGATTGAATATATTGCTTTAAAAAAATTAAATCGCAATTTTGCATAAATTAATTGCCCGATAATTGTAGGGTTTTGCACACACTAAGTACGTATCATTTCCTCTTATTTCCTGAAAGATTTATGCTACATCTCAAAAAATTACAAATTTACGAATTTAAAAAGGAAAACACAAATATTTCACTTTCTCCGATTTTTCTCATAAATTTATTATCTGATCTAGTCGAATTGGTGCTCATTTTATTCGTATTTTTATTCTCTACTACTTTTTTTCCACCATTAATGTTGGTTTATTACTTTTCACTCAGAAAAAAAAAATTGAAAAAAAAACACTTATTTGCATTTAAATGTTAAGAGTAAAATAAAATCTACATCGCAGATATGCCGGAAACAACATTGAACATGTTTGCATATGCCGACGGTATAGCACTGGTTGTCAAGCAAAGATCTATAAATGCCACGGAAGCAATTCTAAATAACGATCTTCAAAAACTGGCGGAATACTAGCAAAACCGAATGCACCTGCTTCCATCTAAATAATATGTAGGCAAACGAACAACCACAGATATTTTTTAACGCCACAATGCCACCCCTAAGTACTTAGGAGTCACCATGTTCAAGCAGCACCTCAATAACACATCAGCCAAGGTCCGTACCAGAAATAATATTATCCAAAAACTCTTTGGTACTACTTGGGGAGCAACAGCGAAACATTACAACGCTCTGCTCTTGCTTTCGTCTACAGCACTGCCGAGTATGCAGCTACTGTGTTGCATGAGGACATGGCAAAAGCAACCTCAAGCCGACATAAATCCCGAAGTCCGCCAATCAGGACCGCAGCCGAGATATTCTTAAGCGACGCCGAATGGAGTTGGAGGGCGACCTGGGAGCAGTCTATACTGCCGGGTGTGGCTCATATGATCTCAGTCCGAGACGTATTGGCTGGTTTTGACACCCCGCGACAAATATGGAAAACAGCCAACAGAATTCGAACTGGCCATGCAAGATGTGCAGAAACGCTACACAAATGGGACAGATCACCAACGACTAAATGTGACTGCGGGGACCCGAACCGTCATAAGCCATATTGTCCAACACTGTGGAAATAGAGCATGCCCAGGAGAAGTAGCCGATTTTTTCTCTCTCACACCCTCCGCGATCGATTGGATCAGGAACCTGGATCTGCCACTGTGACACTTAATTTTACTTACAGTCTTCACATTTTAGTCACTTTATGTTTCCTTTGTAGCCATACCATAAATAAATATATAAATAGGGTAAATGACAATTTATTTTCGGTATAAAACATGAATATAAGGTACTTTATACAATTACATGGCACATACGGTATCCTACTATTATTCTTATATCTCTATTTACTGTACTAAATATGAATTGTGCTGTTGTACAAATTTGTACGGAATATTCGATTTCTTCAAGCGGCACGTTCTTTCCTTTCCAAGAAATTTCAATGAAGTAACATGAAAAGATGTCAATTTATTCTAAATGTAAACAAGCATTTAAATAATATAACAAGTGGGTATTATTATTTTTATTTTGGTGTGAGAAAATAGTAAACATTTAGTAATTTTAAATTTAAATTTGTTTATTTACTAAGGTAGTCAAGGTTTTTTCACATGTCTTACACTTTGTTGTCTATATATTGCAAGTAAACAAATTGTCATTTTAAACTTCTGAATCAGAAGAAAAAGTAATATCATCGGAGAAATCACCATTCACTCGAATTATGGTTTTGTCACAAACGTTCTCTATTATGTTCCTTACTTATATAGTTCTCTTCGACAAACGTCTCCCCATTCCTTCTCACAAACACTTTCATGCTCTAACTAGTTCCTCAACATTGGTTGAAAGTAGCATTTCTTGTTGCCACCTTCCTTGCGAATATGGGGTGACGCATGCAAGTAGCTACATATTGCGATGGTTTGAAAGGATTTGCATATAAAAAGAATATTTAAGTTTAGCAATGAAATTCTTTAATAAAATTTCAGGGTCAATTGTATACGCTCTAACTAAAAGACTTGAGTATAAATACACTAAATTTAATCAAACAAACAAAACAAATACAAACATCGCAAGTTCGTTAGGGGTGCAAGATATTACGGAAAATATTGTCAAGATAAAGAAACAAATTCAATTAGAATTACAAATGGATCATCTTATCACACTGGTCATACTTAGAACAGATTGGATGAAAAATCATCAAGTAAAGTTGAATATTCGAAGAAATTTATTGAAATTTAGAGTTGGAGAAGAGTGTTATACTACTACTTTTAAAGCAAATGAAGGATCTGGACAGACATCAGCCCATTTTGATAAAACAGAAGATAACCACGGACAAGAAACAAAAAGGTTAAAGAAAGAAGCGTTTAGAGAAGGGGTAATTGAAGCTAAATCAAGAAACAATAGCAAAACCACAATGAAATATTTTCAACGAAACCGGTATTTACCGACTGCTTACTTCTTTTGACTTACTCTTGGTTACTCTTGTTTAGACGATAAGATTTAGATATTAAGATTTTGACGTATTGTTACAAAATCACTGAGGTGGGTAAAACACTTAGGGATGTGTAGGGTGCATGAACACTTTCTTTCCCCATTAGGGATAATATGACGCTTATGTCAACTTTTGTTCAGCATCCAAATTTACTTGATACGCGTCTACATGTTTTTAGTTGATTTTTATTTTCCGGTAGAGCCTACAGTTGGTAGTCTTGTGATTGGAAAGAGATTTTCTCTGTTGGTACATTTTTTTGTTTGGGTTTTGGAAATATTTCTGGAGGTTATCATTCCGACCAATCTGTTTTGGTCCTGTTGGGACGATTTATTATTTTAGTTTTTTTTTCTGGTCGAGTTATATTGCACATTTCCGGTTTGTTTACTTGACTTGGTGGGTTGGACAACTACAGTTGTCACACCCTTAGTATTTTCGTTTAGGGATATTGGTTGGGCATTTTGACATAGGGATGGTCACTTTTTCCGTTGGGTATGACATCAAGTCAACCTTTGTGTTGTGTGTTATTTTATTTGTCTTTTATTTGTGCTGGTTCTCGTTTGTTTTTTTTTGTTTTCTCTTTAACTGGGGTTTATATTCGGGGTGAGTATGCTTTGGGGTTGGTATTTCTTGCTAAGTTTTTTTTGGGTTCATTTTTATTCTTGGCTTCGGCCTAAATTTTGTTTCCTGTGTCTTTGTTAAATTCTTCTTTTTTCCTGTAGTTTTGGTTCGAATTCTAGACTGGTTATGTCCGATGGATCTGGTGGCTTTCTGCCTTGTACAAGGTATTCCGCCATTTGGGCGACTCTCTCACTAGAATCCTACTTACTAATGATTCTGTTTTTTTGGCTTATAGCTTGTCTTGAAGAATCATCATTCCGCTATTTAGCGACTTTTTAGATATTCCGACCTTGTCGGTGACCATCCTGAACTACAGACCCTAGTCTTTGGTTTTTTTTTGTTTTTTCTCTCTTTCTGAGTACAAGATTTCGATTCGTCACTACTACGTTGTCTGAGTTTATCCTCTTGCTACGGGGAAATCTGTTACGGTGTTATTTTCAGAGGTAGAACGTATGTCGAGAGACTTTTAAAATGTGAGTCGTGTGTAGCACGTTACGACGAAAGTCAATTTGCCGCGCAACTTGATAATTTTCTATGGGTGGAAATAAAATTCGTCAAAAGTTTAGAGAGGATCAGCGGACATTTCTTCTTCTATTCTTAAAGTTAAAATTTTATTCATAAATTACTAATGGGTGATTCAATATTTCCAAGTCAAATTGGCGTTTAAATTTAAATCCGGCTGCATTCACCGTAAGTATACTATGCTTTCTTTTCTTTTGTGGTTGTGTTAGTTGTAATTACAACGTATGCTTTTAGCACGTGCGTTAGCCTTATATTCTCATTGTGTATTACACTTGGATAACTCCTGGGGGTGCTGGAATGGTTAATTAAGAACCTTTCCCTATAAAATTAGCGACTACCACGGTTTCGCATTCAGTTAAGCTGCAAACAACCGGTGGACACTACGGTCTGCAGGGGTCGTTTATGCTGCATAATTTCTACCTCGAGAGAACATATTCGCCTTCCGTTCTTTGCTACATATCTCCACTAAGGGAAATTCTGGGATTACCTACCTTCTGGAGCTATCGAATACTGTCGCTAGCAGAAACTTTTATTCTCGGAACTGCATACTACAGAATACAGCTAAGTTTTAATGTTTAAGTAACCTATTCAATATTAATGAGTATGAAGCTCACGTACATGTGACATAGAACGGTTTGATCTCTAGTATTTAAGCAAATTTCGATTTGTGGTATACTCTACAACCGACGTTCGATTTGTTTTTAACCAGCTCAATAAAAGCTCGACCGTTTTACTTAGAGTGGTTGAAGCTAAAACAAAAGGCCTTTTGGGTTGGAGAGAAGCACTTACCTTTTTAATCCGAGTTTAAGTTAGTTTTAAGTTGCCGTGTGTAAGTGGCGCAGAGCCTTCTTAGTAACAAATCCTTAATTGGAACGCTAACTTTAATTTGGGTGTAAATAAAAAGCTTACCTCAAATTTGACGCATTAATTGCAAGCCTTATTTATTGTTGTTGCTAACGCACGTAACTGTTACATTCTCCTAGTACTTTAAGATTTGTTTGCTGTATTGAATTGTCTGCTTGTCTCTCTGATTTGTGTTCGTTTTAGCGTATTAAACCTTAAATAAAATCTGTTGATCTTCTGTTGGTGTTTTGTTAGGCAGCAGTCGATTTCTTTACAGTCCTTCAAGAACCCCCCACTCACCGACTAAGCCGGACGCTGCTGTTCTAACTACTATAAATACTGGATTCTCCACGAATTTAGTGCGCTACATTGATCAAAATTCCCTTAATTTTTTTGTTTAGGTTGTACCGCTAGAGCCGTAGCTTTCTTGTGTTATTTGTGAACTACAACCGTTATAAAGTGTTACAGAGACAATACCCTTTGTTGCAAAAGTTATACTATTCCAGTGTCAAGAAGAAAAGCTGTTGAACAAGAACTTCATCGGATGTTGAAGTGGAAGATAATTGAGAGGTCGGAATCACCATTCTCGAACCCGATTGTTGTCGTGCCTACATCAGACGGGTCGGTACGAATATATTTGGATGCAAGACAACTGAATCAAATTATCGTACCAGATAGAGAAGCCGATGGATGATTTGTGGATGAAGTTTAATGGAGTAGAGTGTTTAAGTACATTGGACTTATTGTTAAGTAAAGCCGAATGGAAGAAGTTAAGACACGATGGAAGGTTGTAAAAGCACGTGAGATACAAACCAGGAGACTATTCCCACTACTATTCATCAACAGGAGAAGGAGAAATAAACAAGTTTTTTATATATATAAAGGACTTTATGCGGTGACAGAGGAAGTCTGTCTACATGCATGTCTCATTGAGATTACCTGATCTTAATGTAAATAGATGCACTCAAAAATGTGGTGAACTTAAAACCAGACCATCTTCGTACATTGAAGTTGACTAGAGTATTTAAAGAAACTTGGTTTTTCTTGTATAGCTATAGTATTTTTATCAGTATTTACAGATTTAAATTTATCAATTTTTAAAATAGCCCGCGAATTTCAGTAGCGTGGTGTTTTAAGTAATTTTAAGGTCAGGTTTTTTTTAACATTTAGCTCTCTTGCTCCGGCAACCAACATAACGTTAAGGAGGTACGACGCAAAGTACATTTTATAAAATTTACGTGTTTCGTTTGGCTTGGTACACTTGGCTTTTGATTTTCAACATTGAATTGAATTGTTGATTATTTGCCGAACAAAGTCACTTGGAAGTATGAACTCAATGTGCGCCTCGACAACTTTTTAGCTTGTTAAACAACATCAAAATCTACAAACATAGCGACATCTTCATTAACATTTTCTTTTTGAACTTTCTTTCAATCTCATAAGGTAGGGAAAGAAAAAAGATAGCTTCAATCTGATAAGACCGAAAGGTAGAAAGAAAACGTATTGGGCCCAAATTCATTAAGTTTATTAGAAGACGATGATTCTACAGTTAGTTATCAATCGTTGTTCTTCTGATAAATTTCAATGTATTTATATCTCTGGCGACACAAATTTGACGCGTACTTTTATTACTTCCGTATTATTCAAACATCGTTTCTGTTTTTCTTAGATTTATTTAAATTTTTTTAAGATATTGTGTTTTTTTCAATCTTTCCCTTTTTGGCGTTTTCTGTATTAAATGTGAAAAACAAACAAATGCATTTTACTCCAAAAAAATACTGCTAGTATAATATTGTTACACCGTGTATCTCAAAATGCCACTCATTTTGTTTCTATCTCTTACAGTTTCTCGCGCCTTATTCGAGACGTTATTTTAAGTTAGTTTTACGTCTTATTAATTAATTTTTTTGGGTAAATCCGTGGCTTTCTGATCTTCACATTTAGAGGTGAGTATTTCATAACTGAAAATTTAAGTTTTTTTTATTACTCTCGATACATTAGAGTTATTATTGTTTGGAGGCCAGCCCGCCATATGCAAACACGATTATTTGTAAATGGCATAATTGGTCTAGTCAAAAGGGTACTGAACTTTTCTTACTTTTAGAATACTTAGAAAAATATTCTTCTTTCATAATTTTTTAAAATTAAGGTTGCTTCTAATCTAATTATGTAAAACTTTTATTTGAACAATTTTTTGAATCAATAAATATTACGATGATTACCCGCCATTTCTTGTTTTAACGATATCTCAAGAATATTGATTATACAAAAACGATTGTCCATTGTTAATTTTTTCCACTTTCTCAAACAAAAAGTTAATATAATTTTTTCGAGTAGATGAGTCATACCTATTAAACTCGTGTATAATTACAATTTTAGTATCTGATAATAACTTTTGAAGTATTTGATAATTTTTTTACTCAAACATTTAAAGTTTTTCTGTAAATGCACAAATGTAATCTTGTTTCTAATTTACTTTACATATTTTGATTGGGTTCCACTTAAAGTGTTTAAATTACCAATGACCTTCATGAACAGCTAATTAGAATCAAATTTCCGCTTCACCTCTTTTTGCGTATAGGTATTAAGTGCGCAAATGTATGTGTTATAGTTTTGATCAATATAAAAGTGAGAAAAATGTCAAATATGGACGTGATTTGAGTACGAATATCAAGTGATAAGCAAGATATAAAGTATAATCTACCTAATTGTGTATATATAGTGATTCGATGACTACATTTGTACAATAGTTGTCGAAACATTTTACAAAAATGATGTGGTTGATAATAATATGTGTATTGTGTGCATTAATATATTACAAAATATCTAAAGCCATTCCGTACTGGAAAGATCGAGGCGTTGCTCATCAAAACCGTTATCTTTGATTGAAACTGTCGGTGTCTTATTTTCAAAACATAAATCATTTTTTGATTACGTCCATGATGTGTACAATGAATTTCCGAAGGAACGGTACGTACATAAATTCACTATAGTATGTAACGTTAACTCAAATTATAGTCGATTTTTAATTAAGAAAACCAATCGCTTATAAGTGAAATCTAAAACAATTCAGAAAAACATAAAAGTACTTTGTACAATTATTGTAATCTCACCTACTTCTAAAGAGTCCTAAAATGACGAAACGTTTGTCGAGTGATAATCGGTGTTCGTTTGCAATTGTACAAATCTCTTGCATAATTTGCAGTAGGCAATTTGAGATCGTTAACAAGTGGCCCTTTACTCTAAATATTTAGTATCATTTTCTATCAAGTTGGTTTCCAATTTTCTGGTATAATTTTACAATTATCAATTGATAGAATAACTCTTTGTACTTTCAATCACTAGAAGAGATAATTACTTTAGAGAAGCTAGAAACTACATAACCTACTTAAAACTATTCGATGGGATTTAAGAAATAATTGCTTATCATGATTATTATTATTTAAATATTTAACATTTTAACATTTGGTGAATGAATAATGTATAAAGAGAACCTTAAAACAAGGAGTTACTGACTCCTCTTGAAAAAAATCCCGTGCCGTTCGGGTGTTTTTAAGGATTCGATCCCAGATCTGGTTGAGCTTTACGGTTTCTTCCATTCTGTTAAAGTTTTCTGGATGTTTATTGGTCTCAATCGCCTCCCTAACCAATTTGTTATGATAACCGCTAGCCGCTGCTAGTAACTTGAAGCTTTGGAAGAGAATCCTGTGATTTTCATTGTTAGACACATATTTTCGGGTACTGCTGTTTTGCTCGATGTTTTTTAATCCTTGTTCCCATCGATCTTTTGGTGGTTCCTATGTATACTTTGGCACAAGAACAAAGTATACTGTAAACACGGGCTGCTAAAAGAGTGATAGTGGTGAGTAATTCCATTCTCAGATTCCTGGATTCCTAAACATTTAGATTTTATTTATCTTTTGATCTCCTTCCTAGCGTAGCCGATAGCCTTGAAGGCGGCTTTTAGGTGTTCAAGTTTTGATTAGTTTCTATTTTTGGCCTGGGCGGAGGTGGTTTGATCTGTACATAGTGTGACATAGGTTGTCTTTTTGTTTTCTTACCCAACATCTAAGAAGACGAGTTGTTGTTAATCTTTTTGCTTCCATAGTAAAGTGAATATTGGGGTGTTGGCTGTTTAAGTGTCTAAAAAATTGATTAATTTTTTTTATATGTCGTGTTTGACAAAAGTATTTTCTACGCACCGAAACCATGTCTCTGGCTTGTATTCCCCGAACTCGATGGTTTTCATTTCAAAATTCTCCATGAAAAAATTGGGTATCACTGGACTTAGGGACTTTCCATTGCCACTTTATAAACTTGTTCCAAACAAAATACCTTTTGGTGAGACAGATTTTGAAAAACTTACTGATGTTAGAAGGAAAGATTTTGGTCACGATATCAAGACATTCTTTTAATGGTACTTTCGTAAACAGCAAGACCACCTCAAAACTTACAAAGATCTCTTTGTGTTCAGATGTTGATGCCTCAAATTTTTCAAACATAGTTAATCTTTCCTATATGTGGTTGGAGCAGAGATGTCAAGTAGCTAAGTAGTATGTTGGTGATCCAAGAGCACTCACTATAGGTCTCTGTTTTGTGGATCTTGGGTAGCTTTTAATGCTGATGTTTTATTTCTCAACATGTTGTCCTTTACAGATTTTGTCTTTCTGAGGTCATTAGCCCCCTTGATTCTTATCACTTTGACTAACATCTTTGTCTCGTCATCTGTAAGCAGTCTGTCTGTTCCGTTGACAACAAGTCGATTAAGGTCAAGGCTTGAGGTCTTGTTTCGTCTGGAACTTTTTATATTTCCGGACTTGTTGTGTTTGTAACGGTTGCAGTTCACAAATAATAATAGATGAAAATAAAGTGACGGCTTTAGCTACGCAACCTAGATAAGAGAAAACACAATCATATTGGGCTCGAAGTACCGTACTAAATTTGTGGAAGATCCCGTATTTATAAGCGTTAGCACAGCAGTCGGTGAGATGGGGAAGGTCCTTGGGAGAATTAAAAAAAAATAACTGCTGCGTAACGTAGCGCCACCTGTTGGGTAACGAAGAGAAATAAAACCCATCAACAGGAATTTACTAGGTTTTACTTAGAGTTATACGCTACAACAAACACCAATTAAAGAGAGACAAAAGACATATAAATATAGCACATACAATTTAAAATATTAGGAGTATCTAGTAGAAATGATAAAGTCTGTTGCATAAAACTTGGGTGCATTAACAATAACCAATTACTTATAGTACGCGTTCAAATAAGTAGTAATTCAGTTAAGTATTTCGTTTATTAACCGCAAGATAGAAATAGCCTACCAATTTAAGATTGGTGATTAAGAAACTTGACGTACACCCGTCAGGTACACGCGGTGACTTAAAAACTAATAGTACACTCGTTCTAATACAGAATGTAACTCCCGCCAATCCAAAAGGCCTTTTGATTTAGCTTAACTTCGCAATAACCAGAACGCCCCAACTCGGAAGGAGTTAGTGTCACAAAAACGAGTTGGTTGAATGGAGGCTACCCTGAATAACAATTCTCTTAAACTGTAAAGGTATAACAGCTTGATGTAGTGTGTACTTAAGTTTTGAACGCATGCAAATATAAATTGGTTCCTTAAAACAATAACTTAGCTGTATATTGTTGTAAGTAGTTTTGATAAGGAAGGTTCTTGCTAACGACAGCCAGTTGACAGCTACTCGAAGATCCGTATGATTTCGCTGGGAAGAAATAAAAGACCCAACTCTAGGAGCAAAAAGTTACCTTTGTGAATAGCAGGCGCACCTCGTGCTTGATCCCCAACCCAACCGCTGAAGGATGTTCGGCTTTGTATCATTGAGGTTGGCGACAGCGCGATCATAGGCACGTTTTGTGTCACAAAAGGGTTTCTAATTGCTCGTTCCAGCGCCCCCAGAAATTATCCAGACAGTCAATTATGAGTAGAATATGATGTCCAGACACGTGTTAAAGCAATACGTTGTAATTAGCAATTAATGCAACCACTAAATTAACCAAAGAAATAGCAAAGAAAACCACTTACGGCGTAAATTGGCCGGATTTATATTTCCACACTAATTTATTGAAGCCACATTCAAATTTTATATGTAGTTTTGAGCTTCGTACAGCACGCCAACCGCCCAAGAGAAAGAGAAAGTTTTCAAGATGTCGGCCCGTCGCTTTGATTAAAACTCCCAAAATTCTGATCCACCAATAAGAAAATTCGTTTCAATTTGATTCTTGTCGCAACGCGCAACTGAAATGATTTTGGACCGTAACATGTTGTTGTGCTATTGATATTGAAGAATGAGATTGCATCTACCTTTTTCTAATCTTATTGCGTGAACCTGTTTCTGAGTACGAGATGTTGGTCAAGTAGCTCTTCATCCGTTTTTGCAAGGCTTCGGCAATTGTCGTGGATTCGTTCTCGAAGAAATGCTTTTTAAGTTCTGGGGTATACCCTGTTTGTTAAAGCAAATTTGATAAATCTTGGATGCCTAAGTAACGTTGGTACGATGTTGGTGTCTCGGCATTTGCACAACGTCATGGTAGAAATTTGGTGTATCTTTTGCTTCATCGCCTTTCCCACTTCTTAGTATTGAGAAATAAAACATTAGCATTAAGATGTCTGAACAAAGATAAGAACAATCTCATTTTACCAGCTGATAAAGGAAACGTCACCGTTTTTCTAAAAACAACCGAGAAATTATGGAACCTTAGATCTTACAGACCACTAAAGGAAGATCCAACACAAACTAGACTAGGACTAACTAATTGACTCATGAAGTCGTCGTCTTTAAGAGAAGATCCTTAAAAAGCTGTTTTTCTAACACTTTCCCGGCTACACACAAGACAGATGTACCTCTGAGACCAATACTGCGCAGTCAAGTATCATTAACATACCAGTTAGCTAAGTAGGTACTCGTTAGGTTACCGAAACATTAGGAAGAAATTCCAATCAACGATGGCCCTACACCTAAGTCTAGACCCCTCTAGTGAACACCTTAACGTGCTGTTAATCAGTCGCATCACAAATAATATTTTTGAAATATGGGTTCATAAAATTAAGAAAATTTATATACTACAATTTTGAAATTACTGCTGGCCAGTACTGTCCATTTCTGATATGAACCTGCTTTGTTGCTACGAGATCTGGAAGTAATGATTTTCAAAATTCAAATGAGACAGAGTAAACAATTTTTTATTGTTGCAAATGTTTCCTTAATGCTAATTCTGATGTACTTTAACTGTCAGCTGTTTTGTTTAAAAATGAGTACCTACAGTAATATTGTGAAATCCTGAGAAAGCTCGTACTGATAGTGTAAAATAACAATAAAAATAAACAATAAAAATTATAGAAGTATTAATTCTGAAAGTACTTCTTAGATTACTATATAACTGCGTTATACAACGGTTTGAATTTTGCAAAGACGTTTGCACAACTTAGATATGAAAAGATTAAGAATACAATACCTAATCTTAATAAACTTGAGTCGTAGGTACTCCCGGGCCAATGGTAAAGAATTCGTCACAACAGTTTGGTTAATTTATTTACATTGTGTAAACTAATAATACCTCCCTTAGTGCAAATTAATAGAACTTATTGAAGGCGCGCTTAACTATGTTTTTCAAGTTTAAAAATAATTTAAAATGTATAGTATGTCTTAATTAAAATAAATTGGTAAAAAATATAGTGTAAAATTGTGGAATCAATTCGAAAATATTATCCACTGTTCATAAATATCAAATTTTATATATTGTCATTCGAATACACTGATTAAAACACCTGAACGAGGTTTATGTTGTCAGCTTCCTTACAACAAGGGTACTGAAACTTCAAAACCACGGCTAAACCCGAAAGAGAAAAATAATATAATATTATTTTAGATACTATGGAATTTATCAATCCAACAAACCAGCCTTGTACATTAAAGATTTGGAACTTATTAAAAAAATTGGAGTTAAAAATTTTGATCAATTTACCGATCACAATAGTTTTGCCGCCCTTGAAATCGACCCGGATGTTACCAGAAACTTATTCAATCTAAAAGGGCAACGTTGGCGCGACATGAGATCAACGGTCAGTCCGTCATTCACTAGCAGTAAAATGAAGATGATGTTTACGTTGGTATCAGATTGTGCGGAGGATGTAACGACTTATTTTTTGAAACAGCCAGACGTCGTACAAGAAGTAGAAATGAAAGACGTTTGTGCGCGATTTACAAACGACGCAATTGCATCTGTCGGTTTTGGATTTAAATGCAATTCTATAGAATCTAAACAAAACGATTTTTATGTAAACGCAAAAAAAGTCACAGAATTCAAAGGATGGACTTTTGTGTTACTCATATTTCAAATGATGCTACCAAAATTTTTTAGGGTAATATTTTACTTGAAGTGCAACTTGTATTTTATCAAACTTTTTAGCTTCTTAAATTGAGAGTCCTGCCCTCTGAGGCAATCAACTTTTTCCGTAAAATTATTTATGATACCATCGGTAAACGTGAAAGAGAAGGTCTAGTTCGACACGACACGATTCATTTATTAATGGAGGCTCGTAAAGGGAAAGAAATGATCGATGATCATCAATTACCGGATGCAGGTTTTGCCACTGTAGACGAATCCAAATTGGTTCACTCTAATAAAAAGCCCACACTCGAAATTTCGGACGATGATATCGCAGCACAGGCGTTCATTTTCATCATTGGCGGTTTCGACACTTCTTCTTCTTTAGCGAGTTTTATTACGTACGAATTAGCAATGAATCCAGAAGTTCAAGATAAATTACAAAACGAAATTGATGATACTTTAAACAATTGCGATGACAAGTTAACATTTGAAGCTCTACATAACATGAAGTATTTAGATATGGTTGTAAGCGGTATAGTTGCTGGAAAATTAGCGTTGAATATGTACTAATAATTTTTGCTTTCAGAAACGTTGAGAAAATGGCCACCTGTATTTCAAAATGATAGAATTTGTGGGAAAGACTACGTAATAGAACCAGAAAATCCTTGGGAAAAAACAATTGTAATAGAAAAAGGCACAACCGTTTTGATTCCTGTTGTTGGCATCCATCGCGATCCTAAGTATTTTCCGAGTCCAGACGTATTCGATCCCGAAGATTTAGCAATGAGAATAAACACAATATCGTACCAAATTCTTATTTACCTTTTGGAATTGGGCCCAGAAGTTGCATAGGTACGACTATTCATTACATTTTCGTTTAGACAATATTGTTGCAATACTTTCAGCGTCACGCTTTGCTTTGATGGAGAACAAAATTATTATTTTTCATTTGCTCAGTAAGTTTGACATCGTTCGAACTGAAAAGACGCCTTTTCCTTTAAAGCTTGCAACGGGTACTGTTAATGTTGCTGCCGAAGGAGGTTTTTGGATGGGGCTAAAAAAAAGAACCAAATAATTTTATAGATTAATACAAGACGTATTGTACAAATAAATAAATATAAGTTTTTAAATTATTTTTAGTCGACCGACAATTTTAAAACTCGACAATTGAGAAACTTTCGATTGAAACAATATAAGTCAACAAATCGCTTTTGCAGACTTAATGAATTATTTCAATGAACTTTAGAAGGTGTGTCTGTCAAATGCCGTACTTAACGAATTATACGGAATAAAAATCTAATTCTCAATTCTTAATATAGTAATATTCCATTAAGGTCAATTATCCACGACACTTTTGGATTATGTAAGAGCTCTAAATACCCTCTTCAAGAAGCTCCCGCTTTTGAAGAAAAAAAGAGTGTTAGTACCTCAAAAAAAAAAACAGAAAAAAGCAAAAACAGTGGTAGTGTAAAAATTTATTCAGAAAAAAATCGATATCATAGTGATGCTACATTAATAAAATTTAAAAGAATCAAAATTTGAAGATGCAATATAAAAGTTTGCACTACAATGTTTGTCACCACCTTTATATCCTGTTGCTGCCTTTTTAATTGAAATATTATATATTAATATTAGATTGCTTCAGTTAAAACGGCCTGATAACTTAAGCCAAAACCCCGTTGGCACTAAATAAGGTTAATACGGTTAACCTTATTTAGTGCCGGCATGCATGGTCAGTTACTTGAACTGAATTTTTTAATGAAAGGTAAATATTTCCTCCTATAAATGATCAACTAATTGGATTGTTCTTCGTTGAGGAGGGGCACCAAAAACCAGAAGTGCACATTCGGCTGCACGAAACGTTGCCTGAAAAAACGTCTTAATGGTTTTTTTGTGCCCCTCCTCAACGAAGAAAAATCCAATTAGTTGAATTTTTTAAATATCCCCGATTTTGCTATCAATATTTAGATATAAGCGGCAAAACAAGTTTTTAAAAATTTTTAAAAATTCATAGCAGCATACTATGGATGGTTGAAATTTTGAGGACTACTTAATGTACCATTTTTAAAGACAGTACCAAAAAATTAAAATAAATTTTTAAAACTTAATCAAGAAACACCCAAACACTCCTAGTAAGAGCACTTGGGCCTATAGCATTTTTGATCTTTAAACGGGAAGTAAAGTGCCAGCAATACTAAGAATGTGTGGAATGCTTCAAATCTTTTTTTTGAGCAAATTCTTGTAAAGTTCCAATAAGAGCGCATTTCTGCGCAAAATTAATATGACAGATGAGACTCTGGGCAATCTTTCATTTGTCTTCAAAAGAGCGGAAGAAAATTTGGACTGCACATTGTGTCGCTTGTGGAGTTGCAGTAAATTTATCTGAATATAGGTAGAAGATTGTGTACTTGATGCGTTGTTTGTATGATGTAGTCGTTGAAAAAAATACAATGGTTCGATGTTTTCCATGATATAGAAACATTGGAAAATGAATCGATAATGCTTCGTTGATTGTTACGTTGCCGCTGATAGTGATGTAGTTGCAGCGTTGATTGTTGATCTGCCTGTGGATGTCAAAAGTACATTTTAATTTTACATTTGGTCAATAAAGAAAATAATAGAAATTAATTAATAACAAATTGATATTAATTTCGTAGCTAGCACGACAAGCTAACTATATCGGAGCGATATCTCAACCAAACGAGTGCTTCGACAGCAAGATAAACTAACAAGAAAATGGGAATATTTGGTCAATAAAGAAAATAATAGAAATTAATTAATAACAAATTGATATTAATTTCGTAGCTAGCACGGCAAGCTAACTATATCGGAGCGATATCTCAACCAAACGAGTGCTTCGACAGCAAGATAAACTAACAAGAAAATGGGAATATTTTCGATGCTGAAAATAATTAGCGATAAATATTTTAATTGGCACTAGAAGTCGGTTAAGAGAAAGTTAACATGGCCACCAGTAACAATTCATGCATTAATACGTTGCATATCAAATTAAAAGAAACGCAAGTGTATCCATCTATCGAATGCATCGAATTTTCACGTAACAAATGTTATCACTGCTGCAGATATTGTGTCCTTTCACACCAGACTTACTTACTCACTCGACACGTGCAAATTGATATTACATTAGACGAGGGACTTTTTTTTTCCTTAGCTTTCAATCGTTTTTTTTTCATTTCATCCTCCTTGTACTCTTAAATTATTTAAATAATGTTTAACTGACTGTTCCACGTTGTACATTTCAATTACATGTTTTTTATTGAATAGGAGTGGACCTAGAATACAAGTTTGTGGAACTCCACCAGTTAATTTCATTACTCTTCCTGTTCCCATAAGCAATATCCTAACGCATAAATAAGTCAAGGGTTATTAAAATACACACGCCTCTGTTGATCTCATCCTATCTGTTATCCCCAAAACTTCTTAAATAGCAGTCATGGTAGATAGATGACAATTCATTACTCTTATTTATTCTCTTCGTTAATCTTGCAGTTCTAACACTTTTACCATAATTGGTAGTAGGCAGACAGGACTGTAATCTCCCTCTGTTCTTCCAAGTTAAATCATCTTCCATTTTATGCTGAAGATAAGATAAAAATTCTACGGTTTCATAAACAAAACTGTCTCTTCGATTTGCAAAGGCAAGTTTCAACAACACCGCTATTTTCGAAAAAATTCTTTTTTTTAATTTGAAAGGGTATCAAGGTCTTTTACTACCTCTTAACAGCTTTTTCCAATCATTAATTTTGTGGGGAATTCACGTCTTCCGCATAAATCAACTCCTTAAATAAATGTCAAATTTCTATTTTAGAATATATATATCTGTACGTTCTTACTGTCCAAAAAAAATCTAGCAATTATACACCCCTTTCCACACTTCATACTTCTTGTTATTCGTTCTATGTCTCTTTTTTTACATAATACCACTATTTCACTTAGTGCCCAAACTCTCCACACATTAAATATACTTTGTCTCTGTTTTACATTCGTGTATACTATGCCCATATTCTTGACATTTGAAACACCATCTTCTTCACTTCAAAACCCAGCCATCGAGAGGCGGATGACCTATTTTCAATTAATGTTTTTAAATCTCTCTAGTTGCATTTACAATTGCTTCAAAGTTTGTTAACAAACTTCCTCGATTGTTTTATTTTAAGATATGCCTTTAAAAGTTTGATATTCAAGTCTTAGTGAGTTATTATAGGTGGCAAAAGTACAGATAATCTCCGCTACGCTGATGACACCACACTCATCGCCAAAGATGAGCAGGATCAAGTCAAGAAATCAGAAAAGGATAGAAAACGGCTATAACCAAACTTAACAAAATTTGGAAAGATTGACATATAACAACTACGACAAAATGCCAATTAGTAAACACCCTCGTTTTTCCAATTGCGTTATATGCAGCAGAATCCTGGATCTTAAAAGCCACAGACATCGTCAAGTTTGGAAAAGACTACTGAGAATTCCCTGGACAGGCCGCAGAACCAACGCATCCATACTCGAAGAACTTAACATCCAAGCCAGTTTGTCAATTAAAATCAAACAACTTATTCTAAAGTATGTTTGACATGTCAGCAGGAGGAAAGATGATAACCTCGAAAAACTTACGGTACAAGGAAAAGTAGAGGGAACGCGGCCTAGAGGACGTTCTCCAAAACGATGACTGGACCAGATGAAGCAGTTTACAGGAAAATACGGCAGATAGAGAGGAATGATGAGAAACTGCTAAAAACACAACATGACACAAACATAAGATCACGACGTTTCAAACATGAAGCTAACGACTAGAGAGAGAGAAGCATAGAGGTATAGGTGCAGTTGTAGCTTGTTTATACGTATTATGGGTTCTTATTTACATTGTTATTTCATCTGCTTGTTGAATTACATTTGAAGAATTTCTTTAAATGTGTTGTTTGGCATCTACAAACCTTGCTCTACTTCCTATAGAAGTTTATCTACAACTATGCATTAAAGTAAGGGCGATAACACTCCATTTAAGAAACATGCTCTAGCAGCAATTACTCTAAATGAGTCATAAATGGTGTTATTAAAAACTCCGCTATGTTCAGAAAAATATAGCTTCTTGATGTATAAGTTATAAGATTTATTTTCATGGCAAGCAAATTGGTGTCGATGCCATTGTGCCATTGGATAAATATTTAAGTACCACCTTTATAATTTTTATTGACGGAACTTTAGTTATAGACTTTCTAAAGAATCACCAGTAGATGGCATTAAGATTCCCTACTATTTTCTTGTTAGTTCAAGCATGACAAATCTCGAATAAATTTTGATAAACAACAGTATAATTTGATGATAAAAACTCCTTAATTTATTATTGTAGGTTAATTTCCCAATTATTTGGACCTTTGGGAGCTGAGGTAATCGAGTCAATAAAAAATGTGTTTGTTGCTATACGTTGTGGTGTTTGATTTTATAATTAAATATTATATATTTTTATAATTTAATGAAAAATAATTTACATGACTTGGTTCAAAGAAGAACATTCTATTAGAGTCCCTAAGCACTAAAACTCTGAACTCTTGGTAAAGACTGACACACTCCAGTCGAAACATCGAGTGAAATAAGAACAGTGTTTCATTGACCCGATTACCTCAACTTCAAAGAAGACCCAAATAATTGGGAAATTAACCTGCAAGTATAGATTTGTTGTTCCTGGCCCAAAAGGCACACTTAGCTTTGAATTCCGCTCTTATAACTTTAATTTCTCTGCATTCCGCAGTCCGCTTTCTGAGCCTGTCATTTCTCTTAAGTATTCTAGAAAAAATTATCTGTTAAATTGCTCTTACACTTCATTTACCTGATTCTATTATTATTTTTCTCAAGTCAGTGATTAAATATCTTCCAAGACAATTCCATTCAACTGATTTGTAATTCTGACAAGTGATTCAATTCGTTTTGCAGCGTTTGCTCTTGCTTGCTCTATATCATTTTGTTTTTTGGTGACTTGGCTGAACATCTGAGTAAAGTCTGTAGCCCCAGAACGATTAATTGTTATATAGCAACAAGAATCGACTACTCACCAGGTTAAAATCCCTGGATAGGATTAAATTTTTTTGCTTCAAGTTTATTAATTTTTTTATTTTTTTGCTTTAAAAATATTTAATTTGTTGTTTGAACCCTAAAACAATTTTCTTCTCCATCTGAAACTAACCGAGATAAAAAATATAAATTCAGTGTTGCATTTAGAGCTATTCATTAAATCAAAGTCTTCACAACTTTAAACAGCAACTCAAACCATATTTGAGCGAGTGGACGTGCAAAATCTGTGATTGAAGAGGTGACATGTACAGTACTAATATATTTGAAAATTTATTGTTAGGTTGACTTATGATTGCTCGTTTAAAACGGAATTTAATTGACTTCAATTGTACGTATGTACTTCAAGCGGCTTCCAAAATTTTGTAACTTTATTCTAGTTATCTTTACATGTACCCCTCATATGTGTTGTAATAAAATAAGTGGTGATCCTCCGCCAGAAACAAAACAATTCGTTCGGTATTCGATTTACCAAGACAATTTGCTTCAAATGCATTCAATTCTAAACTTGAAAATAATGGTTCCAATATTCTAATTCCGTTAATTCTAATTCCGTTAATTTTTATCAGCGTGCTGAAGTCGTTGAATTAGCTTCTTATTAATATATTTCAATATAGTATATAGGTATGTTCAATGTATTTTGAAATAAGTAATAATATTGTCCTGTAAATACATACACAATATTTTTACAAAATTTTCGTGTGACTTCGCATTTAGATTTAGAATAAAAAAAATGATTATACCTTGTACTAAAACTTACGGCACTGCCTCTGCTTCAAAATAGTTTAATATATTTTTATTTTTATTACATAATTTTGATAATTTCCAATTTCAAATATGTTTTATTTTAAAAAATATTATTATACTCTGATTGTTACAGTAGAATAAGAAATTATCACAGCATCTGGTTACTTTTAGGCCCTGCGTTTAAATCCAATCCAAAACCCTCCTTCAGCTGTAAAAGTAACAGTTGATCTTGCGACTTGTAAAGGAAACGGTGTTTTTTCTGTACGCACAATATCGAATTTACTCAGCAAGTGAAATAATAGAACTTTATTTTGCATCAGAGCAAAACGCGATGCTAAAAAATAATGCTCAAACATTTAAATAAATTGTTATTTAATAATCATACCAATGCAGCTTCTGGGCCCAATTCCAAAAGGTAAATACGAGTACGGTTTAATTTGGTGCTTATTTTCATCGTTGAATCGTTCGGGGTCAAATATATCTGGATTTGGGAAGTATTGTGGATCGCGGTGAATAGCTACAACCGGAAATAGAATCATAGTACCTTTCTCGATTAATAGTGCTTTTTCCCATGGTTTTTCTGGTTCTATCAGAAAATCTTTGACACAAATTCTATCAGTCTGAAATCCGGGTGGCCATTTTCTCAATGTTTCTGAAAAAAAAAATGATTATCACACTCGACATGTGATATATGAATATAGCACCTGATACAACCATGTCTAAGTACTTCATTTTGTGAAGAGCTTCATACGTTAACTTTCCATCGCATTCATTCATTGTATTGTCAATTTCATTTTGCAATTTTTTTTGGATTTTGGGATTCATGGCTAACTCGTAACCAATGAAACTTGCTAAAGAAGAGGACGTGTCAAAACCACCAAAAATAAAAATGAATGCTTGTGCAGCTATATCTTCGTCGGAAATTTCAAGCTTTTGTTTTTTGTCGGATCGTGCAACGCTTAATTCTTTTACAGTGGCAAAACCTGTATCGTGTAAGTGTTCTTCTTCATGGACTTCTCTACCTTTACGCGCTTCCATTAATAAATGAATCATATCGCGACGTATCAGCCCATCTTTTTCACGTTGATGAACGGTATCTTTAATAATTCGACGGAAAAATGTGCTGGCCGTAGCAGGGATAGCGGTGATTTTAAGAAGCTGTAAACTTCAATAAAAAACTATATGTACTTTATGATAAGACACCGAATTACCCGCGCAAGTGACGGAAACAAAACTTGCAAGATGAAGGATATGAAACTCGAACCTGAAATATCTGTTGCCTTTTTCGACATTACATAAAATTCGTTGTTCTTATCTTCCAGGGAATTGCATTTGAATCCGAAAGCGGCCGAAGCAATTGCATCGTTTGTAAACCTGGTAAAAACATCTTTCATTTCAACTTCTTGTATATCGTCTGGTTGTTTTAGAAAATAATTTGTGACAGCTTCTCCGCAATCGGACACCAGGGCGAACATCATTTTCATCTTGCTGCCGGTAAATGACGGGCTGAGGGTAGATCTCATGTCGCGCCAACGTTGCCCTTTCAGATTGAATAAGTTTCTGGTCATCACAGGATCAAGTTCGGTCGCTGCAAAACTGTTGTGATCGGTGAATTGGTCGAACTCTTTAACCCCAATTTTCTTGATCAGTTCCAAGTCTTTGATGTATAAACCTGGCATGTTAAATTGATAAACTCCATAGTATCTAGAAAAAAACGATGCATTTAATAGGATACATTGGATAAAGAGAAATCTTGTGCGCGGGTTATGATTTCCTATAAGCTATTCTCATCTTTTAAATTTTATTCCTTGCCCTAAACCTAAAGTGTTTGTTGACTACAAGTTTTGAAACCTTATCGGATTATGTAAGATTATGACCAAGGCTAAAAAGCAAGTATCTTTTTTATCTACATAGAATGTAATTCAGAATCAAAGGTACGCTCAGTTCCCACAACACTTCTCACAATAATTTTAAAAAATTGTATGTTTTTTTACGAATTAGTATGTGGAATTTTAATGAGATGTTTTGACTGCATTATTTAAAATTTGGTGACATCATACACATTGTGATTTGACCTTCTTTCATAAAGCGCAATTCTGATCACACATTTTTTAAACTTCTTATCCCATTGATTTTATCGAATATGAACTATTTACTTCATTTTATTATACATTATATTATAATGTTTGCTTACGCTCTAATAGAAGGTAATATAAATCTTTAAGAACACAAGTCTGATATAAAGAAAACGTGTCAATTCAAATATATACTCTGTTCACTCAACAGGAAAAGAGTTCGCTCACTAATAGAATTGAATTATTGTATTGGTTCAATTGTTAAAACCAATATCACAACCAATAGTTTGATTAACTTATTTGGTAAGCACGTTTAATGGTTTTTGGATTAATTGCAAAGTTTCCACCACTCTTTGTGTTCTCATAGTACTTTTTGATACTTAGTTGCTGTGAGTGGATTTTTTAAAATACAATTCTTTAGTTGATAATATATAATTAACTTTTTACACAAGGAAACTACATTTACATCGGGTATGCGCTCGTATCTTCACAGACGGGTAGTTGTTGAGATATTAATGTAGGAGTGTACTCCATTCGTAAAATGGAATTATGCCCAAAGAAGCCGCAATCTTGTTTAAACGAGATTAAATGGTACAGAAATTAGACAAAAGAAATGCAGCAAACACAAAAATGTTAATTAGAAGACACAAAAATTTATATAATTGTTACCACGAGGTAATAGAAGACGAAACCCTTACCTGCTTTACACTTTATATGAACTTATTAATAATCGTCTTTCTGATCACATGTTTACATTGAAGTTTTGTCCTTTAAAAATAAATGACATACTACAATTTTTATTAATCACAGTTAGCTAACAGAGTTATAGCAAAGGGTCCATGTTCGTGGTTAAAGAAAACAATTTCATGGGTTTTATCCTCCGTAAAATTTAACCTTGATTAAGCGGTGTCTTGTGATACTAATTTCCAGTGCGGGTTTTGAGAAAACAGTGTTGGCACCTTAATACATATTCACAAAAGCTGAAAATTGTAGTTAGTTGTTAATTAATCGTAACATGTTCTTAATCAAATAAGAGTCGTCACCTCTGGAGTTAAGTGAGTTAGTTTTTAAGCATGTTTTGATTTCCGTTCCAAACATCGAATTTTTCAATCAAACTTTCTTGCAAGGCAATGGCAAACCAGCGATAGTAAATGTCCAATTAAACTCCTTCACTTTCGTCGCTTGGAATCGGTGTTAAACTGATGGACCAATATGTACATGTTAACTCTCACGCACAACACATATGTATGCGAGGGAGAGTGCAATATCCGGTAACAAATTGGATATTTGAAGGAGAAGAATCGCAGCAGTGCATCGTGAGTTACCTAAACTGAATTTTTTTTTGATATCTTTGATTATGCTTCCAATTGTTAGATGTCAAATAGAAAAGTTGCAGGTGGAAACGCGTGTAAAAATTTTGGCAGTACAAAATTAAACAAATGGTTCCAGTTTTGTTCCATGGACATCAATAAAGCGGCCAAAGACCAACCTGAAACAGTGCACAAGTTTTTAAAACTTGACCAAGAAACATCCAAATTTTCTTAGCAGGACCATTTGGGCTTTAAACAAGAAATGAAGTGTTTGCAATACTAAGAAATTTGTGAAATACATTAGGTTTTTATGTTTGATAAATACAGATTATAGGGGGTTTCGAACAAATCTGTGTAAGTTTTCTCACATTAACGCACTTCTGCACAAAATCTGACAATATTGTATAAATCTGACTACTAATAGTTACACTGTCCAATAAATATCTATTATGACAGATGAGACTGTGGAAAATGTTTCATATGTCTTGGAAAGTTTTGAGAAAAATTTGAACCAAAATTCAAATTTGAATTTGAATTCCACTTTAGTGTAAGTAGGTATTACTTTAACCTTTTGGCACAGAGGTAGTAAAAAATTCTTTACGATGGATTATCTGCGGAGTTGCAGTATATTTATCTGAATCTAGGTAAATGCTTTGTATGCCTTTAAAAAGTTTTAGATGACGTAAGGTCACCCGTACAACTAATCTTTAATGCTACGTTGTTGTTCAGGGTGTGGATGTTGGAATGTTGTATGTACTTCAGAGAAGAATTGGTATGCGTATGCTATAATGAACAAGATTAAGACGTCCAATAAGACCATTACAAGCTTCGTGAGGTGGGGCCTAAATTTATTTTTAAAACTGAAATATAATTTCACAGCAGTATATCGTGGATGGTTGTCTATTTTGTTCCAAGGACATTTTAAGACGTATCAAATGTGATGGTCAAAATCAATCTTAAAAGGGTGCAGGACCAAAAAAAAACATCCAAATGCTCATAGTAGGACCATTTGAGCCTACAACGCTACTCGACCTTTAAACGACAAGTAAAGTGTTTGCTATACCAAGAAATTTCTGGAATACTTTACCAGTGGAGATTTAAAAAAATCAATGTGAGTTTCCAATATGAACGGACTTCTGCACCAAATCTGAGAAAAGCCTAATTTTTTAAAAATCTGACTAGTCACAATTATTACACTATTCAAAACATACGGAACAACGCGGTAGCGGATCGAACATGAATTGAATTAATAAGTTCTTGCTACCTTGCTATGTTGAGTTTAATCTTGGTTCTCGTGTGGTGGAAAGTTTTGTGCAAATCTGGAAGCCATTCTAACAATCTTTGGTTTGCAACACAACGGAGTGTTTGAAATGTTTAGTTTAAAAATTAAATTGCTGGAGTCAAAAACTCTGAAATACATCGCTTTCACTGTAAGCTGCCGTAAAAATTTAAGGGGTAATAGTTATAATTGAAAGTTATTCTTTTTTATAAATTTTCTGGGGTATAGGTAAAAATAAAGCTATCTTTACAGGAGTAGTATTGCTGACGCTTCGCACTTAACAAACGGGGGCTTTATCAGAGCTCCCATTTTTTAAGAGCGAAACATCTGCATTACTACTTCTATGAAGGCAGTTTTATTTTCACCTACACCCCAAAAAGGTTTTAAAGAAAAAGTAAAAAGTTTTTTCCACTGATACCTGGTAGATATGTTGAGGCATAACTGAGAATGGTAACAAAAATCCTCAGTTCAAGTTACTTACTTTGTAATTGTAGTTTCCTACTAATTGATTTATGGGTATTCTTTGTAGGAGAGTTAGTGATAGGCCGTTTAAAACTGTATAAAACCCTCCTACAAAGAAGGGCCAAAATTACTTAGTGGGAAACTAGAATTAAACGTTCTTTTAATAAAAATGATTAATTCAAAATAACTTACTATTGCCCGTTATGCAAATTTTTGGGTGTCAAAAATCATTTCATTCTTTTGCGGCATATTGAGAACGTTTATTGGGAACATACGAAGAAATTATTCTGAAACTACTTCTTCTCAAACAATTAATCAAGAATAATTCTGAGAATTAGTACGGTTTGGAAACCTTCAATTTTGGTACTAATACAGTACGGATTATTATGCTAAAACTCAAGTGGTAAAGGTTGTTTTCGCACAATTAAAGAAGATCTAGTTAAATAAATAAAAGACAATAACTTGTTACCAGTCACCTACAGGCAAAAAACTGAACCAAGAACTTTTGGAACCAATGTGATGAGAAATCAAATCAGCTAAAATTATTTTCTACAAATTTTGTTTTAGTTAATTTTATTTAAACCCAAATAGCTTTGATAAATATGCCGTTATCTTGATATGAGTAAAGATTAGATAATGAGCTTAATTAAGCTTTTAATTTTCTTTTCAAAAGTATTATATACTAAAAAAATACCTTTCTTTCGAGAATTCTTCATACATTTCGCAAACATAGTTAAAAAAAACTTTTCGTCGAAATAATATAGTCGTAAAACTTCCAACTATGGGATACGATCTTTTGTAAGGAACTCCTCGATCTTTCCAGTACGAAAGCGATCTGATCACTTTGTAATAAATTATTGCAAATAACACACCGATTAAAATTAACCACATCATTTTTTATTCAACAAATTATCGTTGCGAACTCACTAAATATCACTAAACAACATCACTTTCGATTTAGATTAAATGTTATATCATCGTGAGCACTTAATGATTTTGTTAGTACTGCACTTGACATTTGTGCTGGATATAAATTATTTGGTACCAAGGCTAATTTCTACTAATATAGAATGTGTTCCTGCGTAGTATATAAAACGGAAATGGTTGATTTTATTTTTAAAGCATGAAGGTCGTTGTTAATGTAAACAAAACCTTGATCAATTACAAGGTCTTTACTAACGTATTGATTTATTTTATTTTATTAATTTGTGTCATGTCCAGTTATAAAATGAAATAATTTCTAAAATAGTTTTGTTTTTTTTAGTTACATTTTCGTAACAATTACTAAATTTGAATTTTTTAGACGTAAGCTCCTTCTCTTGTAAGTATGATTTGATTACTGATTTCCATTAAACACGTACTACTTTGAATTAAAAAATAAAATATTGAATGAAAGAAATATTGGAAGACTTAGTGTCTAAATACAGATAGGTACTACATAAAAAACCTGTTAAATACAGTATATAATAAGTTTTGGCCCGACATTTCACACCTGGAAATTATTCTTCAAAACTCAAAGTAAGTTATTAAGTTTGACCATAACCAAATTTTACGAACCTCTATCAAGCTGGAACCGCCACATTGCAGAATCAACATTTTTACATTTTACAATTAAGGGGTAATTAGATGCTAATTAAAGCTCTATTGTCAACTTAAGCGTTTTCATTTCTTAGAAAAATTCGTAGCAGTTCCTGCTTGAGATGAAGCTGTAACGAATACGCGTAAAAACTAAGCCCGAATCATTAATTTGGATACTTGTTTACTCAATAATACTAATTAAATGACCTATTTTCGATGTAAAACGTGAGGGATTTTAGGTTTAAATCAAGCTACAAGAAAAGACTATTAAATTGGAAAACTGTTTACACAGGTAATGAGCTGATTCGATGGTGATTGAAAGCTCTATTCCCTAAATAAATGCCCAACGTATTTGGGATAAATCATATGGTGGTTCCAGCTTTATGAGGGTTTCAGCATGATCTAAAGTTGAAAACGCTACACATTTCATCAACAAAACAATGAGAGCTTAATTCAACAGTACGACATTCAATTAGCATCTAATTAGTTCTTGCGTAAACAATTTTAGAAACTAATGGTTCCTTTTTAGTTTCTAAGCGTGGTGGTTGCAGCTTGATCTGAAACGCAACACATTTTACCAAAAAGAAGTCGAGCGCTTAATTTGATAGTAGGATATTTATTTAGCATCTAATTAGCCCTTAATACTAAGAAAACTATTTTTCAAAATAATGTTAGTTTTTGGGCATGGTGGTTCCAGCTTCCTCCACACGTTTTACCAAGAAAAATGGAGCACTTAATTGGAGAGTGGAGCTCATTAGTCCTTAATTATGAAGTGTATTAATTTTTGATTCGGCAATGTGGCGGTTCCAGCTTAATAGAGGTATTTTATTAAGATTTATCAAAGAAGTACACAGTTTCATATTTCATATTGATTTTTCTAAAGTCGTTGCTAGTACACTGCTCAAAACAATTAGAGGAACACTATGAAATATGAAATATTTTTCATTGGATAAAGGTACAAACATGAAATTAATAAAGTACATTATTTGTGGTTATTTATTTATTTATTGCTTATGTCAGTAAAAACAAATGAATAACGCTGACAACTTTTCAAATAATTTCGCTATGTAAGCAATTGAATCTTGTGCTTATTTTTCAAAGTTAGACACTCGTTATATAGAGTCAGTATCGTGTATGGCCCCCACGACATTCGATGACAGTTTGGCACCTTCGTGGCATGCTTCCAATAAGAATCTGGATTGCCTCTTTCGGGATATTCTCCCATTCCTCATTCAGAGCATCTCTAAGTTGCTGAAGAGTTTGTGGTGCTTGATGTCGGTTTCTGACCTTCCTGTCTAGAAGATCCCACAAGTGTTCAATAGGGTTGAGGTCTGGGCTGACCGCTGGCCACTCCATTACCTCAATTTCATTCCTCCTCAGGTGACAGCCGCAGAATGTGCCCTGGCATTGTCCTGCATAAACAGAAATCCAGGGCCTACTCTAATGGCAGCAGGTACTACATGCTCTTCCAGAACGTGCTCAATATACCGGACAGCATTCAGTTGCTGGGGAACAAGTACAAGGTCCGTACGATTGTTGTACATAACTCCGGCTCACACCATTATGGAACTTCCTCCAAATCTATCAATGTCCTGTACAGCCTCTGCAGAAAATCTTTCTCCTGGCTGTCCCCACACCCTCAATCGACCATCACAACGTGTAAGACTATACCTGGATTTGTCCGAGAAGCGCACCGACTCCCACTGGTTCAGGTTCCAATCACCATGGTTTTCAGCATACGTACGTCTTGCTGCCTTATGCCCATTTGTTAAGCGTGATTTTTTAACTGGTTTTTTTGGACGAATAATCCCGAATTCCGGAAGTCATATGAAGGTCATTCTGCAGGTCTTTTGCAGTTTTTGTACGCTGTCAAAGAGCAGAAAGAACTACGTATCTGCCATCCTGGGAGCTTGTTTTAAATTTACGGCCCTGTCCACGTCTTTTACAATACTGACCTGTCTCTCTGTGCCTGTTGCGTAACCTGGGCACCACGGAAGGAGAAACCCCAAGCTCTCTAGCTACTTGTCGCAGAGATTGACCTTGTCGTAAAAGATGTAGAGCATGATTCACTTCAAACTCATTTAAATGCCTCATTTTGTCAGAGGCTTTAATAAACAAGGCAATAATCAACATTCGTCACTATAGCAACATCGGGAAGCTTACCAATTAGAAGAAGCCAGTGCTTTCCAAAATAAAAAATTTCTCTATATTTGTTATTCGAGGTAATTTCTCTGTATTTAGGCTATGGATCTTTAAAATTTGTATCCAATGATAAAATTAATAATTCAATTTACATATTGTCTAACTTTCAGCATGACAGCTTTAAAAACAATTACTTATTCAATTTATTACAAGTGTTCCCCTTATTTTTTTGAGAGGTGTATTTATAAATGTGCTTTAAAATTATAATATTTATTTTTCAAAATGTTGAAAAAATAATAAATTGTTCTCAGCATATTACACGTTTAACTTACAGCCAAACTAACATGTAAAAGTTTATTCAGCAATTCACTACCACAAAATGAGTGAGGGTAAAAGGTCACAAACATATTAAATACAAAGACGAAAGCTGTTTCCACTCAAAACGGCAGTTACGATCCCGAAGCTTTTGCCGGCATTAACACGAGATCAGACGAAATTTGACACAGAGTTGCCATTTCGACTGTAAAAGATGGTTTGCAAATCCTAGCAAGGAGAATAAAATCGATACACTCAAAAATCTTGTTCAAGACCTATAAAACATGGATTTAAGAAGACACGGAATTTCTAATCCACGTTCTACAATTAAGGGGCGACAGACCCAATCTCCTGCTGATGAAAATGCGAAAAAAGGCCGAAAGAAATCCTCAGATAAAGTTTTTGAAATATTATTTAGAAAAAAACTTACCTACCCAGCTACACACTAACATGAAAGCCTTGAGTAAACCGTTGGACAAAATGGCAAATGCTACAGACGAGGTTTTGGACGTTTTTGAAGATACCCAGTATCCGCTACAACTCCAGCGTCAGAAGATATAAATAGTGTGAGCTACATGATGGTGCAGTTGAAGACGATGATGGAGATTTTTGCCACTGACGCTGTTGAAAACAGAAATTGTACATGTCCTCAGTCACGCAATCAAACAATTGTGTTCGTTCTCTGTGTTCCACATGACATCTGTTGGTACCGCCATACGTTCGGTAGCGATGCGAGAAAGTATTGTAGGTTTCAAATTCTATTAAGATTCTATCTCCTTGACGGCAAGTTGCTGCGTCCTAAAAATAGCCGTCCATTTGTCGCAGAACGATTACAAAAAATAGTTTTGGTTGAATACTTATACCTCTCTATTCTCCTAGAGCGAAACATCTATTCTAATGGGAGAGTTTTTTCTTAAACGTTCATTATTGCTCAAAGATTGACGGCAATCATCGGAGCTGCTTTCCGGAAAAATTTTAGCTTTTTACTACACTTAACAACTTGAGTTCCAATCACAAAGTCATGAGTGCATTAAAAAAAGGCAACTAACGGGTTCAAAAAATTACTTGAAGGCTTCACTGACATCACCCCGTCCTCTTCTGCTTCGATGCAATGCAAATTGAACGCTGGCGTTTTCTACTACATCGGAACAAAAGCCCTCTCGATTTGGTAAAAACACTACGCTTTGACCATAATTTGAACAAATGACCAAGAAAAGTGTCTGCTACTACTAAATTCTCAGTGGACTATCCCATTCCATATGGTAGCCAAAAAGTATGGCAATTGCGTCTATGCGGGAACCACCATCGAGTGAACGCACCAACCATTCCGGGCATACTTAGACGTAATTCGAATTCTATATCAAAATTTCAAGAAACACCTTTACCATATCAAACTGGTTTTTAAACGCCTACACGGGCAGAGTCTCCAGGTCAACGTTAAGACGGTGGTTTTAGTCAACCACAAATTCGACCATCTGTTTGACAAAAACCGTTTTTTATGAAAGTAAAGCAAGTTTTCAATTTAATAATGTCAAAACGTTAAAAAGGTGCTATGATTTTTGGAGTCAACTTTTACCGCCGCTATACCTTAAAACCCATTCTACAATCCACGATTAAAAGTAATAGTAAGAATGATGGCACTTTTCTTACGTGGAAAGATGTGTTAAATGCAAGCAGGAACTGACGAACGGAGTTTTCCTCTACCATCTAGAAGAAGGCGCTATTGGAGCAGTTCTTAAGTAACTTGCTAAAAGGGATTCTAGCCATGTAACGGTTGTTGTTTACAAATAAAAAAAAGTAAAAGAAAGTGAGGGCTCTAGCAATACAACCTAGAAAAACAAAAGATCAATATTATTTGTTTCTAAATAGCGCAACTGAATTCATGGAAGATCCCGTATTTGTAAGAGTTATCACAGCAGTGTCCGGCTTAGTCGGTGAGTTGGAGAGGTCCTTGAGGAAACTGAATGAAATAAACTGCTGCGTATCGAGGCGCCACCTGCTGGGTAATAGAAAGAAATAAAACCGACCAACAGGAATTCAATAGGTTTTACTTAAGGTCTACTACGCTAAAACGAACACACATCAGAAAGACAAATAAACATGTAAATATAGCCAATACAACTTAAAATACTAAAATAATATGTGAGAAGTAAGAGATTCTGTTGCATAAGACTTACGGGCGTTAGCAACAACAAATTGATTAAAGCTCGCAATCAAATATGTCTAAATTCAGTTACGCTTTTGTTTGTTACACCCCAAATTAAAGTTAGCGTTTTAATTGAAGATTGGTGATTAAGGAAACTCGACGTACACACTTCACTTACACACGGTGACTTAAAAACTAAACTTAAACTCGGACTAGCACGGTAAATAGCTCCCGCCAACCTAAAAGGCTTTTGGTTTTAGCTTCACCCACTTTATCTAAAGCGTCCAAGCTTTTATGGAGCTAGTGAAAATAAAACCGAACGTCGGTGGATAGATTCCACCCTGAATAAAAATTTGCTTATATACTAGAGATCCAAACCGTTTAATGTCACATGTACGTGAGCTCCAAGCCCATGCAAAGTAAATAGGTTCCTTAAACAATAAACTTAGCTGTGTACTGAGGCATGTAGTTCCGATAAGGAAGGTTCTTGCTAACGACAGCAGTTGACAGTTGTTAGAAGATCGGTAGCCACATGGTTTCCTTTAAGAGGACTAGACAACAACGCTCGGAAAGCAGATATGTTTCCTCGAAGTAACAGGCACGCAGTGTGAGCGACCCTTAGCAGGTGAAGTTCATCGGCCGTTGGCAACTTCAATGTAGGCAACCCCGTGGTAGTCGTCACGTTTTTATAGCAATGGATTTTTAATTAATTGTTTAAGCATCCCCAGGAATTATACAGATGGTAATACACAAGTAGAGTATAAGGTCAAAACACATGCTAAAGCATACGTTGTAATTAGAATGAATACAACCACAAGACAAACAAAAGAAATAGAAAAAAAGTCACTTACGGCGAATGCGGTCGGATTTATATTTACACACCAATTTAACTTGGAATTATTGAAACCACAGTAATATTTTACGTGTAAACTTTTAGCTTTACGAAGCACGTCAAAAACGCTTAAAAAAGGAAAATCACAAGATGTCCGCTCGTCGTCTCGATAAATTTTGTGAATAATCAATCCGCCAATGAGAAAAATTGTAACGTGCGCGGCAAATTCAATTTTCGTCGTAACGTGCAATTCACGACAAAAGTTACTCAGAAGGCATTCGACATACGTTCGAGCTCGGAAAATTTGAACCGTAACAACCACTAGGATTTGAAATAACTGACTATAAGTCAAAAGCGCTTCCCAGGGTAGCAATGCAAACCATTCTTTTTCAAATATGTAGGAGACTTCATACGCCGTTTACCAAAAGATTAAGTTCAAACACCATCCTGCTCCAACACCATTCTAATTTCAAAAGACGTCTAAAGAATGTTTTATACTTATCCATCTTGAGGGAAAAATGTCTTCATTGTTACCAAAAACTGTTCAAAAAATCAGTGTGTAAAACAATTTAGATTTGCAATTGAAGGACGGAATTTTATCCTTAATCATCCTAATCATCGCTCATTCTAAAGTCCAAGCCTTGGATATTCATTGCAGGAAATTTACTCAGACTTAAATTCCATATCAACGCGAAAAAGCAACTGCTACAACAAACCGGCTCATTCCCCGTTCCATTGATATCATCGGATCTTGAGTATAACATTATTGTCTAACATGTTCCTTTAAAAATTACCACAAACAGAGGACGTTAGAAAATTTTATTAAACCAATGATCCGCGTTCAAAATCGAAATCGCATGATTTCCAGAACATTATTGGGTCTAATTGATGAACTTTCCAACAAACAAAACCAAACGTCGGTGGTGGAGTATGCACCAAATAAAAATTTGCTTAAATACTAGAGTTCAAACCGTTGTATGTCAGATGTACGTGTACGCAATAATATTGAATAGGTTACTTAAACATTAAAACTTAGCTGTATTCTGTAGTATGCAGTTCCGAGAATAAAAGTTCCTGCTAGCGACAGTATTCGACAGCTCCAGAAGGTAGGTAACCCCAGGATTTCTCTTAGGAGAGGTATGTAGCGAAGAACGGAAGGCGAATATGTTCCCTCAAAGTAGATATTATGCAGAATGAAATACCCCTGCAGACCGTAGTGTCCACCGGTTGTTTGCAGCTCAACTGAATGCGAAACCGTGGTAGTCAATAATTTTATAGGAAAAGGTTCTTTTTAGCCATTTCAGCACCCCCAGGAGTTATCCAGGTGTAATACACGATGAGAATATAAGGTCAACGCACGTGCTAAAGCATACGTCGTAATTAGAACTAACACAACCACAAAAGAAAAGAAAACAAAATGTACTTACGGTGAATGCGGCCGGATTTAAATTTAAACACAAATTCGACTTGAAAATCTTGAATCACACGTTAATAATTTATGTGTAAAATAATAACTTCAAGAGGCACGCCAAAACACCCACGTAGAAAGAAGAAGAAAATGTCCGCTGATCGTCTCCGAAACATTTGTGAATTTTATTTCCACCAATAGAAAATTAGCAACATGGGCAGCAAATTCAATTTTTGTCGTAACGTGCAACACACGACATACGTTTTTAAGAAGGCTCTCAACATACTTTCTAATTTTGAAAATAAAACCGTAACAAATCTTAGTGATCACCGTCCCGCGCCTGAGTTTGTCAACAATTAGGTGAAATAATGTGCAATCACAGGCCCGAACAACAACGTACATTTAACAACACCTCTTGTCCTGTAGTTGGTAGTTTATGCTTTTGGAAAGGATGACACTCTGAAGCTACCATTAACGTCATACGAAAACATTCTACATTCATCTTGGACATGGATCCAAACTGCATGTATTGTTGATGACAACGTCGACACATACTTCACTCCAAGTTTATCAACCACCAAGTCCCGTAATATCAGTCTCAAAAACGTCACCAAAAAAACAAGTTACTTTCGCAGATCTCTAACCTACTAGAACATTGAGGTTTGTACGACCACTTGTGATATTGAGGAGACACGTGCCTTAATCGCCGGAAAGCTAGCAACTGCCAAGAAACACAATTTTTTTCAAACGGTTTAAAATTGAAGTTTGTAAACCCGGTCCAAAAATACTAATCGTGTTTCAGATTTTTTTAATTCGTTAAACACAAGAGTTTAGTCAACAAACTATGAAATCAATCTTCGTTTTATTTTGCACATTTATTGTAAATTTAATTATGAATACTCTGTAGATAGATTTACAATTGTCATTAATTTTGTTTATCTGACGATTGAAGTTTTGCACGTGTTTTTATCACTTTCGTGAATTTTTTTAAAAATTTTTTATTTCTTTAAATATTTTTGAAATTGCCTTTTCTTGTAATGTTTCATTGTTTTGTTTTATTATTCTAGTTGAGTGTTTTCCCATTTTTCCATTGCAATTTCTCATTTCATATGTTTTACCCTGATCGTGACTTTGCGCGTAGAAACTGTTACGGGTTTATTTACAAAAGTAGAACGTATGTCGAGAGCTTTCTTAAAAACGTGTGTCGTGGGTAGCACGTTACGACGAAAGTCGAATTAGCCGCGCATGTTGCAAATTTTCCATTGGTGGATTTCTAATTAACAAAAGTTTTGGGGACAATGAGCGGACATTTTCTACTTCTGTCTACATGGGTGTTTGAGGTGCTTCTTGAAATTAAAACTTTACACATAAATTATTAATGTGTGCTTCAATAATTCCAAGTCGAATTGGTGTTTAAATTTAAATCCGGCTGCATTCATCGTAAGTACATTTCTTTCTTTTGTTTTGTGGTTGTGTTAGTTCTAATTACAACGTATGCTTTAGCACGTGCGTTTATCTCATATTCTCATCGTGTATTACACCTGGATAACTTCTGGTGGTGATGGAATGGCTAATTAAGAACCTTTCCCTATAAACTTCACAACTACCACGGTTTCGCATCTAATTAAGCTGCAACCAGCCGCCGGTGAACTCTACGGCCTGTAGGGGCGTTTATCCTGCATTTTTGTTACTTTAAGGGAACATATTTGCCTTCCGTTCTTTGCTGCATACCTCCCTTAAGGGAAATCCTGGAGTTACCTACCTTCTGGAGCTGTCGAATACTGTGGCTAGCAGGAACTTTCATTCTCGGAACTTCACACTACAGAATACAGCTAAGATTTAATGTTTAAGTAACCTATTCAATATTAATGCATTTAAACGGTTTGAAGCTCTAGTATTTAAGCAAATTTTTTATTCGGTGTAGACTCCACCACCGACGTTTGGTTTTGTTTTTAACCAGCTTTATAAGAGCTTGGGCGCTTTACATAGAGTGGTTGAAGCCAAAACAAAAGGCCTTTTGGGTTGGCGGGAGGTACTTACCTTTTTATTCCGAGTTTTAGTTGCTATATTGAATTGTCTCTGATTGTCTTGTCTTAACGTATTAGACCTTTAGTAAAACCTGTTAAACTCCTGTTGGTCGGTTTTATTTCTTTCTATTACCCAGCAGGTGGCGTCTTGTTAGGCAGCAGTCTATTTCTCTACAGTTCTTTAAGGACCCCCCACCCACCCTCTAAGCCAGAGGGTTATGTGTTAACTACTAGAAATACGGGATCCTCCACGAATTTAGTGCGCTAGGTTGTACCTCTAGAGCCGTCGCTTTCTTTCGTTTATTTGTAAACAACAACCATTACAAAACTTTAAGTGTGCATTAATTGATTAAATTCAATCTTTTCCAAACATATTGATTTTAAAATAAATATTTATAAATGTTGTGTGTTAATTATTTCACTGAAAATTTATATTTTTAAAAACAAAAATTGCGTTCAAATTGAGAATAATCAAATACAAATTTATATTAAATGTTTACAGTTTAAGAATTTCTATAAGCCAATCTATATTTTTATTAACAGTAATTAATTAATTAACCACACGAATAAATAAAATTAACAAAATACTTAAGTTTCTACATGAATGAATATTTTCTGGTTAATTAAAGTAGTAAAAATTGTTTAAGAAGTAAGTTAATTGTAACATTAATAAAAAGAGTATCGGTATCGCTGATGATAACAGCTTAGCTGTTGAAACACGTGTCAGTTTTGGTGCAGTTTTTGGTGTTTTTCTGTTGATTAATAAAAATAATGGACAATGAATATTCTGTGAAAATTAAATGTTATTAAAACTACTTTCTGTAAAAAGATAAATAACTTAAAGTGTAAAGGAACGATCAACAAACGTGAATTTATCAAGGTTAAAGTAAACGAAATAATTTTATTGTTAAAAGGTTAAAAATACTTAAAACATAACATTCAAGACGTCAACGGGAGAAGAGGGGACCGCGTGTCTCAACTCAAAAGAGGCATTCAGATTTCAACCGTCGACAATGATAATGAATAGTGAACGTTGAGTATTGCATAATTTTGTTAAACATTTAAACTAAATATTAAACTGCAATAATTTAAATCAATGCAAAAGTTATCGGTCATGATATGTTACAATGATTTAATGTGCACTCGGCGAACTACAAGAAGGGATCGTGTGTGTATTTGGTAGTAATTAAGTCGAATGTTTAACACTGCATAAAAAGTAGTTAAAAAGGGCGTCACCTAGCAAAACACGTAGTAAATTCTCTAGAGCAACTAGAAACTTTAGACACAGAAACAAACCGTTAAACCGTTTTTGTAAAACGACTATACTAGTTATAGACACAAAACACACAACAAATGCGTATAGGACCCTACACGATACCAGTTATTTTAGAATCAATTAATTAATTACGTTAAATTAAATAATAATTAATGTTGCTTAAATTTACGATGAAATATGTATGTATCGTTATGGGTACGATTGGGCCAGTGATGACGGATTTATTACAATGCAGGTGCTTGCGGGGTGGATGCTGTGTTGGCCGTTGCGTTGTTGCCAATAATGTTGTAGTTACTGCAAGTAGTTACTTCAAAGACGAAATGTGCAGATGCGTGTTCTGTATTTGACAACGTTAAGACGTCGGATGATAAGCTTTCTGAAGTGAAACAGAGTTGTGTTTTGCACATTTATCTGACAGGCATTATCTTGAAGACTTAAGACCGGTGTAACCTTAAGCTTTGTTGCAATTTTTCCTATAAAATAATTGGCAAGTTTTTATTATACATAATTAAATTGCGTTGAATTTTATTCACACGAAAGAAATGTTTTTTGTTTGATACTGTACTTGAGATGTATTCCATTTTCTTATTTTGCAACGTTGCAGGTCTCCGCGTCGGTTTATCGACTTTACCTTGAAATCTATCAAAAATAATGTATTATACCGACATACCAATCGTTGGAGTTTATTAAAGAATTATTTTAATACAACTTCTCATCTTCGTTTCTAACGTCTTTATACCGCTACAACAACAACCTCTAATATAGTATTCAAATCAACGCTCTGGTTCATCTCCACCATGGCCTGTCCACTACGTATTTATGTTTTTATTTAATAAAATATGTGAACAATACCACCCTTGTCATTTTATGAAGGCAAATTATCTCGCAACCAACCGCCCCTCCCACTGAGTTGTTATTTTTGCATGTAATAGTGTGTATGCGGATTTAATCTTTCACGGCTGTTATAACGAGACTTAAAGAGATTAAATGCGTATTGAGTATAAAAGAGGGCTGGCGACGGGCTCCTCTTTTATTGGGGGTAATGTAGATGTCGGCGGAATTCGATGATTTGTGAAAGAGATAAACAGTTGTACGTCGTCCCGTCGAGGAAGTAACCATGAAAAATTATGCGTTTATACTAGCGTTTGTTCTCGTTTGTGTTCTTCGAATACAGCTTCTATTGTGTCGGTTTTTCCATTTTTATGCCATGAAAACACAAAAAAACAACATGACGTCGCAAAATGCTAAACTAACTCAACGGCGAGGAGTACGTCTAGAGAAATGTCTTTCACTTACCTTTATAGATGACTAAGGGCTTTATCACAAGTCAGATTCGGGGTTTTATTAAGCGTCACCCAGATATTTTTAAATGTACAACAAATGCTTACTAAAAAACGCAAACACTTGAAAGGAAATGTTCCATAAAAAGAGAAACATGAATTACGTATGGTTTTCTAAAAAAAAATATAATTGCGGTACCGCTCGCTTTTACTTCCGAAACAAGATTATACCAACGTTTACTTAAATACTATTTACAGATTCACAAAATTGATAAAACAAAATGAGACTGCGGTCATTCTTTAAAACAAAAATAACTGATTTAGCGTCAAACTTGAAATTCATAAACCCCTATTTCAGTTCGTTCATTTTGAACAATAGAACATTATCAAACAAAAAAAAACGCCAAGACGTTCTACCTTAATTTGGTTATTCGTAACTGCGCACAAAGGCACTAAAAACATGGTAGTTCTTCAAAGTAAACTATTAGATTACTTACAGTCGTTTTTTTTCTGATGAGTCTAATAATCGGTTTTGGGGCATACAAGGTTTTTGTCTGTTTCATCAAATAGGAACAATTACGCCGAATTACTCGATAAATGCATTAAACAATATTTTGTTTTTATTATTATAGGTGTAAGAGAAACTTGAAGTGCCACCGTTGTTTTGACTTTAAGCCAAACGAAATATTTTTTAATTTGGCAAACTGGACTGTTCCTTATCTTTATCATCAATATAACTTTAACACTCGCATACAAATTACTTTTATTAGTTCGTACGCGAACGACTGATACGCGCACTGTTTAATATTTGGCGATTGTTAAAACTACAATTATAATCCGCAACAGGTTTGTACTTGTCTTTAGTTACATAGTACTTTGTAGTTTTAAATCTGCTTACATACTAAAATAATAAAATACAAACTCGGGGAGTGTGTTTTTCTCCCTCGATTACTAAATTCATCAAAACCATACAAAAAAAAATACGTTAACAGATAAGCAATCTGCAAATTCACAATTTAACCGTGGGTTGTAATCAGTGTACTGTTCAGTTTAGACAAAACAAAATTTAAAATTTACTTTTAAAAAAGACATCATTCGCTCTCTTTCTTGGAACAAACAAAAGTTTATTAAGTCAACAACGCAAAACGGCGACATGTGGTAAATAATTCTATGAAACCTTTGATAACAACTATCGAGATAAACATTTCTTTAAAACTTAATTGTGAGAAATCAAAAATAAAGTATTTTACGACACTACGACTGATTTAAAAAATATCAAATGACAAAAGAAATAAATATTGCAACGACAGTGAGTACGAAAAACATATGTGCTTTACCAACACAAACAGAATATATTTAAAATACAGTTCAACCCATTTAAAACAAATACTTCTATAAGACCAAAACAGAGGCGACATCATCAAATCGAACGTCTTTTGCAAAAGTTTAAAAAACGCCTTTAGTTGGCGTTTGGTACAAGTATGGGGGCCGATTTTGTGTGATCGAAAGACAGATTGACTTGCATATAAACCTCGCTACTATTCTATACTATATTCTATTTACTACTATGAAAATACTGTTTTATATGTTTTAAATTACGCGCGTAGGTGAAATACATATGTGGAAAGAGTTCATCGTGTTCTTTTGCAAGATTGTTTTTGCAACCTACTGTAAAAGCTTAATCTACAAACTTAACAAATTTAAGGAATTTTGATGTTGCTTATTTTATCATGAAACACGTGTGTTCAGCTTAAAGATCATGTTATATAAAAATTAATTCACACGTCGCCTTAATTGTATGTTTTGGTCAAGGTTCTATGATAATTACTAATTATAATTAAAGATTTAGTGCCAATTTATAATAATAATTAAAATTGTGTTACAAAAGACAGTTCGTATCTTACGTTGGCGGACGGTGAGATATGCTGATCGCACCAAAACGGGGTATTTTTGTTTGATATTTATTGACAAAATTGGCATAATTGTGCTTGTACCAACATCTGTTTAATGACCTTTGAATATAATTTACAATAAACATAATGTAATTTTAAATATCACATTAACATAACATTATTTGTGAGAACTTCAAACTACGAATAAACAAATAAAATAGGAAAATAAATAATTTTAATTAGTTTTATGTGGTAGTAACAGTCACCAACGTAAGGAGTTGTACAATTACGTGCCCTGTTCACGGTTGCGTTCCTATTGGGTGGGAAGTATTTGAAGGACATTGCAAATAGATTGTGTGACGGTTTTTCAACTAAACTTACAGTTTGGTTACTAGGATCGCTATTCTGTGCGTCGTCGTCTTACGTTGCAGGGGTCTCGTATTGATGGACATGTGATTCTTATGTATTTTTTAACGCTGATTCCTTACGTTGGATATCTCGACCAGTTTTCGAGATATTCGACTTTAAAGTTCAAAAATTTCGAAAAAAATTTTAGTTGTGAATTATACAGGGCTGGGCATTACCAACGAATTATTCTATAGCATTAAAACTACAAATAATGTTAAAAATTTTAAGGCATATACATGTCAACAGTATTCGAAACCACATTTTAAAAATATTTTGGATTGTACAGAGTGCTCTAGAAACACGTACCATATCAAAGTTGGGTTATTTTAAATAGATCACCCTGTATTTTTTTTCTATTTTTAAATTTTATGATATAAAATAATGTATGTTCTTTAACATGTCCCTATACCTACTTACTTCCGTTTCTGAGATAAATCGATTGTACCTGATTTGCAGACCCTCAAGAAAAATACAATAACTTCAAGATAAATAAGAACAAGCAACTTTGGTTTACACCACCTTACTAAAAGCCATCAATATCTCTTTTGTAATATTTACTGTTATGTTATGATGTACAGGGTGTTTTTAATACTACCGCATAACACTAACGACTTAAAACTTAAATAACTTGCTTAACTGAAATGGAACACCCTAAACTTCTGTAGCCTGTTGAAAGCTGGAACTAAATACATTTTAGTCAGTATTAGGGTTACCAACCCCTACCAATGATAGTTATCGAGATATTTTAAAGTTTGGTAGTTTAACAATTTACGATGTACTGAAGTCTAAGTTATCTGTGAAATATTAGCAATATGGACAGTATTTTGCAACTTTCAGTTTTAAATATTTACCTTAAAAATATTTACTTTTTATCAGAAAAATAAACTGAAATGTGCTTATGAATAGTATCCCGGGCTCTAAGAGTCAGTCGAATTAAGCACACCGGTCACAATTTACTGATGTTTAACAACTGCAATCGTTATTTGGTACATCAAAAATCAATCATACTGTAAACATCGACAAACTTCAACCTGTTAACTAAGAATGTAATACAATCGCTCTAATTTGACTTGTCTAGCTCGTTAATTTGGAAATCGATCAGAAAAAAAATATTATACGTATTTTAGGGCAAAATTCAAAAATCCCTTTTTCATTCGCTTTTTCTCGTTCGTGCATACACGCATCTAAAAAAACATAATATTGCAAATTAGTGTAATTACGTAATTACATATAAAACGCTAACATGGCTGGCTACGGGCAAGAGAAGCACCTAGGCACCAAGCCAACGGTCGCCTTGGTGGACGTCTGGCTCCTGGAGGTCTACAAGAAGCTCGAGGAACTCGAAAAGAAGGTTGAGAAGCTGGAGGAGGAGAACACCGACCTAAAAAAACTACTGCAAGTAAGCAATACCGCTTTCAAAGTCGCCGCCGCTGCCGCCGTCGAGAAATCGACAGCCACGCTATATAGCCAGATCATCAAGACCGGTAGCGTCGCAAATCGAGCTCTCGCACGAGTCGCAAGTGAAGAGGCGCAGCAAGCTGAACAGTGCGCATCCAGCATTGTTGTGGCTGGTCTGCCCACTTCTACGTGCAGCACACCAAGTGCCATGACTGACGACGACGCCAGGCAACTGTGCGAGGTTCTCGAACGTGCCGGCGTGGTGCAGGCGAGCGAAGCCGAGGAAAGGATCAAGCGAATGCACCGTCTGCGACCAAGCGACAAATCACCAGCCAATGCGCCGCCGCTTCTTGTGGTCAGGTTTGATTCTGCTAGTTTTAGAGATGAAGTCCTCAAAACTCCAGCAAACTAGCTAACAACGCCAACACTAAAGACATCTACATACGCCCGGAACGAACGTCTGGACAAAAGGAGCTCTACACTGCACTTGTGAAGGACCGGAACATGAAAAACGACAGGTTAAAGGCTAATAACACCTTTTGCTCGCCCTTTCGTTTTATCATTGCTTCGGGACGAGTGCGATGCACTGACGCCAGAAAGCCATTCACCCTCAAAAACGGCACCACAAGCGGCAAGTTCTGCGGCGACAAGACCGCATTCGAGTTCGTCAAATCAACGCCCGACAAAAACACTGCCACAAATGCGCCAGCAAGCTCGACCGCAGCAGCCGCTGCAAAACACACCAACTGCTAAAAAAAACTGCAGTCGCAGGCGAAGTCAAAAGCCTCAGTCCGCCTGCATCCACGCGCCAGCCTACCTAACGTCAATGCATCTGTGTCTCCTACCATCACATCTCCAGAGCCACTTCCATCAACTGCGCCAATTCCAAATCAGCTCAACTGTATCTACACTAACGCTACATCACTAAATAAGGACAAACTAGCAGAGCTCGCCTCATTCTACTGCCTGCCGCCGCCCCCGAGAATGGTGAGAAATACGCGCCTAACGAGCAAAGGAAACACATCGACCTGCTATTCATCACAGAGACTTGGTTTGACGACACAGCTCCTACAACACTGCACAACTACAAGGTCCATCGACGCGACAGACCAGACCGCTCAGGGGCGGGGTTGCAATCTATGCCCACAACGACCTACTGACCAGACCTGTCGAGTACGAGCAGCTAACCGCAATATCCGCCGAGCATCTGTGGCTTGAGGTTGTAGTGAACGAGGAGAAATACCTTGTTGGCTGCATCTATCGGCCTGGCAGCTGTTCCGACGCAATCAACAACGAAGTCTTCAAGTCCATCCGGTTTGCCAGAAGCCTAATCGACGACAAGCAATTCGATGGACTGGTCATCGCTGGAGATTTCAATTTCCCTGGCATTCAGTGGCTTCCTGGCGGCGCCGCGATTGTGTCCGGTGAGAGAATTGGCGCCCACTTTGCCGACCTGCTAGCCGACAAGCATCTGCACCAACACGTGTTCATGCCTACCTTTCAATGCGCCGGCAGAGAGCCGAGAAACACGCTCGACCTAGTCATCTCCGACTCGTCAAACCGCGTTGAAATAGATGAGCAGCTCGGACCTCCACTTGGCACACCAGATCAAGACCAAGGACACCTCGTGATCAACTTTCACGTCAATGTCAAATCAAGCCATATCCGCAAGTTCTCAAGCCGAGATTTCGACTACCGACGTGGCAACTACGATCGCATCAACGCTATACTGTCGAGTATTGACTGGACATCGCTATTCAACAATAAATCAGTGCAACAATGCTATGACGTCTTTAAGAAGATCTACATCAAGCTGTGCAACGACCACATCCCAAAGAAGTCAGCTAATAAAAAGCACAACGTCCGCCATGGTCAACTGCAGAACTCCACAAGCTAGTCCAGAAGAAGCGTGATCTCTACTTCATGAACAAGGCCGCCAAGTGGAGACACCCGCAGATGATCAAGGACTACAAACTGGCTAAAATCGCTGTTAAAAAGTGCACAAGGCATACGATCAGGTCATATGAGCACGCCCTTGCCAATGACAAGTACAATCCTAAACGTCTTTTCAACTATGTCAACTACCAGCGTCCGCCAGCAGCTCGCATTTCGGCCATGCGCGACAAGTTCAACAAGGTCTACACCGACGGCAAGTCAATCACCAACATCATCGGCACTCAGTACAAGTCAGTTTTCATCGAGGAATCGCCCACCGACCAGCTACCTGAGTTTGCAAGTAGAACAAACGCATCTATCAACAGCATCATCTTCACGCTTGACGAAGTGCGCAATGAACTCGCTGGGCTCGATCCGAACAGATCATGCGGCGTCGATAAAATCAGCCCACATGTTCTCAAGCACTGCGCCCACTTGCTCGCCTACCCGTTTCTACACTTGTTTCAGCTGTCTCACGACAGCGGTGAACTTCCAACGGAATGGCTAGAAGCAAATGTCACGCCAATATATAAAAGCGGCAGCACCACAGACCCTGCTAACTATCGTCCGATATCGCTCACATCAGTTCCCTGCAAGATCATGGAGAAGCTCATCAGAAACAAGATTGTGGAGCATTTGGAGACTAATAATCTAATCTCCAATTCGCAACACGGTTTTGTGCGGCGCAAAGCGTGCGTCACAAATCTGCTCGAAACCCTGGACTTCCTAACAGCGGCCAAAGCGAACAAGCAAGTCGTCGACCTCATCCTACTTGACTTTGCCAAAGCCTTCGACGTGGTGGCTCATCGTCGACTGCTTCTCAAGCTTACGCGCTACGGCATCTCTGGTCACCTGCTCAACTGGATAAAGGCGTTCCTAACCAACAGGAAGCAGCGAGTGGTACTCGGTGAGCATGTCTCCGACTGGTATAATGTGACCAGTGGTGTACCTCAAGGCAGTGTGCTCGGCCCGCTACTGTTCGTCACTTTTATAAATGACTTACCTGACTGCGTCAGCGCCGACACGCTCGTCAAGATGTACGCCGACGACACGAAGCTCCTCACGAAGATCAACGGCAAAGAAGACCGAGTCCGACTCCAAGCTGACCTGCACGCGATCGACGAATGGACGCGCACATGGCTCATGCGGCTAAATGTTAAAAAATGCAAATTCATGCACTTCGCGCAACCATCGTACAATGTGCCGTACACCTACTTTATGGAGGACCTCGGCGCGGACGGCACTGTGCTTAGAAGGCCCCTCGAAATCAGCAACTCGGAGCGCGACCTAGGCATACAGATCACCACCGACCTAAAACAACACGAACAAGCCATCAAAGCAAGTTCAAAAGCAAACAATATGCTTGGCATACTCACCCGTGCCTTCACCTCGCGCGACCCACTGCTATGGAAGAAGCTCTATACTACATATGTGCGCCCGCACCTGGAGTATGCCATCCAAGCCTGGAACCCGCACCACGCCATGGACATCAACCGGCTCGAACAAGTCCAGCACCGCGCCACTCGTGTGCCACACAGCCTAAAGCGACACAAGTATGGCGAGCGCTGCCGGCTGCTCGGCATCACGTCACTAAAAGAGAGAAGGACACGAGGAGATCTTATCCAGAAGTTTAAGTTTGAACAGAACATCGACCTGATTACCTGGCACTCGCAGCTCATGCGCTGCGCCCGCACCGGTCTCCGCCGCGAACTAATCAAGCACTGCAACGAGCGCTTTTTCTTCTTCAACAACCGAGTCGTCAACGAATGGAATGCATTAGCTGAAGACGACGTTACACCGCCACCACACGTTCACCCAGTCAACTGGTTTAAGTCGCGCCTCGATTCGCGTGTGCATTCCGCATAGATCACATTCACGCTCTTATAGTTATTATAGCTCGTTACATACCGCGCTTGCGCGAGCAACACATTACTCACACGACGAACATAATTTTCTTTTTATCTGCTTATACTATTGTCTAGTTTAATGTATGCTGGTAGCTTGCTCTGAACATTTTATTTAATTATGTTTAAAACTCTGCATTTCTTATTTTAAATTTGATACTTAACATTACACGAACTATTAAACACTTTTTATATCTATGTTTTATAACTCAATAAACTAACTAACTAATAGAAAACCATTATTTTTAAAAAAATTTTCAAGTTTAGGTTTTTAAGTTACCAATGTTTACAGTGTCATCGATTTTTGCTGAAACTAATAACGGTTGCTGTTGTTTGTGACAGGTGGGCGTGATTCGACTGACTCTTAGAACCCGGAATAAGTCGAGCACATTTCTGTTATTTTGTTTTGAAAAAAAAAAATTGTTAAGGTAATATTTAAAGCCGGATTGGCCTATACATTAAAAATGTTTGCAAGATAATGTTTATTTTACTGATATCTCACAGGTAACTTAAATTCCAGTAAATTGCAAATTATTTAACTAGCTTATTTTAAAATATCTCGAAAACTATCAGAGTTAGGGGTTGGTAACCCTAATACCGATTGAAAGGTAACTAGTTCCTAATTTTAACAACCTACAGAAATACAGGGTGTTCCATTAAAGTTAAGCAAGTTATCTAAGTTTTAAGTCGCTAGCGTTATGCGGTAGTATTTAAAACACTCTGTACATCATAACATAATAGTAAATATTGCAAAAGAGATGTTGAAGGCTCTTAGTAAAGTGGTGTAAACCAAAGTTGCTTGTTCTTATTTATCTTGAAGTTATTGCATTTTTTTGGAGGATCTGTTAATCAAGTAAAATCGATTTATCTCATACATGTTAAAGAACAGACATTATTTTTTATCGTACAATTCAAAAATAGAAAAAAATACAGGGTGTTTTATTTAAAATAACCCAACTTTGATATAGTACGTGTTTCTGGAGCACCCTGTACAATGGAAAATATTTTTAAAATATGGTTTCAAATAATCTCGATATATGTATGCCTTAAGATTTCTTACATTATTTATCGTTTTAGTAGTACAGAATAATTCGTTGATAGTGCCCCACCTTGTATGAATTTTTCGACGCTGATTAAGAAAATCATTAGCATTTTACAATATCTCAACCAGTTTTTGAGATATTCGAACCAAAATTACAGTTTTTTGACTGTAAGTTTGGTTATGAGCCAGTACATTAACGGTTTTTTTATCTATCTATTTTTTTTTATTTCTGGCTTAATACATTTTAGTTTCGAGCAAATTTTACGACCTTTCTTCTTGCGTAGAATTTGTGCTTTAAAACATCAGGTTATTTTATTACGATAAATAGCGTAGTACTAGAAATCGACTCGTACGACATTTTCTGACAATTTCCGTTTTATCATTTTTTCTAATTGGCTTCGACGGTGGTACACATGCTCTTTGTTACTGTAAAAATGTGAAGTACTTTCCTACGCATAATAAATACATTAATATTTTGCACATTGTAGAATGCCGTAACTGCATTGTTTTTCCTTATCTATACCAGCGCCATTCAGATATATTTTTTAGAATTGCTACCTATGGGATACTCCATGAATAACTAGCCGATAGATTCCGCTCCAGTCTTTACTTGTGCTACTGGTGTTACTTTATACCATACTTTCATTCTATGAGGCAGAAGTTGCCGTTAACTCTATACGAAATAACCGTAGTATCTTATCAAGTAAGCGGCCTTTAATTTCGTCACCTGTGCTCGTGTCCGTATCAGCCGGTAGCAAGCCAATCAAATTCAATTCTTCATGTACTCGTATCAACTAAAATTTATCTGAAGCATTTGACGTTCCTGTACATATAATAAAACTATTTGACAGTATTCTAGTTCAGAATCTTCTACATAACTCATAATCAATTACGACCCCTTGCTGACCGCCGCTATTGGGTAGTGCTTTGAAGCAAATACAAATTTCTAATATTATCAATTTTTGATTAAAACAAACTGTAACAACTGCTTTACCCTACACAAAATATGCATCATTTTTTTTCTGTTGCTGTGCTGGTTTGTTTTAGGATTATATTGTTTGAGTAAATACGGTTATTCATGTGTACACTGCATGATCAAAAAGTGATAGCAATTTCGTGAATTTCACTAATTTCAACAATATAAACAAATTGTTTGCGACTGTTTTTTGGTAATTTGTAATTATTATTATGTATTTAGGCAATTTAATATTTTTCTATATTGATGTCGTCTTACCATGTTTGTAAATAATATCCAATTAATGAAGATAAAAATTAAACTTGTAACAAATTTCAAGTAAAAAAGTGTTTAATCTAATCGCGAATTAAGTTGACTATTATTTTTTATTATTTTTGGCGATGTGCTAATTATTTAAAAACAAAAAATGATGTGGTTAATACTGTTTAGTGTCTTGTGCGTAATAATATATTATAAAACAATTAGATCACTCTCATACTGGAAGGATCGAGATGTTGCTTATAAAAAAAGGGTACCCTGTAATTGGAAGTACCGCTTCCGTGGTTCTGCAGCGAAAAGCTTTTTTAATTATGTCCGAGAATTATATGATGAGTTTTCAAAAGAAAGGTATTTTTAATTTTTTTTTAGCTTTAAGTATTATTATTAATTAGTTGCCACATACAATGTATACAACAATTTCTCGAATGGATTTAAGCAATTTTTTTAATAGTAATGCGCACAATTGGAATACTTGACATCTAACGTAACTTGCAATTAGATAGCTTATCTAATTTAGATATAGACAAAAATACTGGGCGTTTATTAAATATGGCAAAACAGTGTCGTTCATGAGGTCAGGTGCCTAACTCGACAGTAAAAAAAATACCATACATTTCAGGCTTAGTGCCAAAAAATATGATCTTCACTGATATTACGGTATGTGTTAATTCAGCAACTCTGCCAGAATCTTTGCTAGACATATTTAAATAGGACGGTGCTAAAGGGTCACGCAGGTCACGTCCCAGACTAGACATTTTTTACGAAACCATGGAATTTCAATAATTACATCCGAGCATCGCCCATCATTTCTAAAAATTCCTCCAAGGGTTCTAGGCAAAAGATAAATCTTAAATTCGGAAGTTAGATTCCATAGCATGGACATATACAGAAAAGATAGATCATTAGAAATTGCCAAAAGGGGTGGTGGAATTCTAATTGCTGCTAATAAATTTTGTTTTTCCTATTTATAAAAGTAAAGTGTAACACTGATAGTCCAGTCACTTTAGACAAAAAAGTTTTGATTTTGGACAGATGGGTCCAGTGTTGCCATGCATACGCTTGAAAATGGCCATAGAGTAGGGGACATTGAATTTATTAAGAATGTAGATAATAAAAACGAACTTGATTCTTGTGAAAGTTTGGAAATTTTTAAAAATAGCAATTTGCTTATAAATTATGATGATAACGGTCCATTCGGATTTTCGGAATTATTCAAGCTTATATAAGATTCAATTAAGTGTAACGATGCGTGACAGGCAGATAGTAAACAGTGTGAGTCTTAAGTAAATTCGTTAAAAAAACGGACGATTTTTTAGTAAAATCCTCCGACAGGTCAATTTTATTTTTCAAAAAGACGCCTTTTTCTCTTAAAAATTTTTTTGATGTTTTTTGTTTTCCAGCAATAACGTCATCATAATTTTTTTAAATGGTAACCCTAGTATTTTTTTACTGAAAAAAAAAATGAAATGGTCTTTCAAATAGTAATGTCAAATTTTGACAGGTTCCATAAGAAAATATTTGAGAAAAATTTTTTTGAAAAACTAACAGTATTTTTTAAATTTCGATTTTTTTAACAAATTTACTTAAAACTTTGGACTTGCACTGTATATAAGCTCCCTACTGTTTTTAATTAAAATAAGGAGAAAAACTTCCAATCCTAATTGTGGGTGGAACGACCTCTACCTACCTCTGGCACGGACTCTTTAGGAGTCTTCCTCATTTAACTTCTAAATAGTTGCTCGGACGACAAAATATCATAGGACTAAAAATATTTGCAATAAAATGTGACATAAAAAGATTCATATACCACAAAAGTTACGGAAAGTTTTGCGAGCAAAGGAAAAAATCGTTTTCGCACGCAACTAACTCCAAAACCGTTGTTTTTACGCAAACAGTGATAAGAACAATAACATTTTTTTACAGTACATGTCTTACAATTTTTTATTTTATATTCTTCACCGACTTTTTACTCTTTCTTTGCAAATATGTATTCCATAATTGGAACTAGTTTCTACACCACCTGTGAGGTAGAGTTGAATACATATTCACAATTTTTTTTAATGTTGGTTTTTTGTTTTTCGATCTCTAATAAATATAATTACGCCGATTTTTGACGTCATTATTATTAAATATCGACTTTTCCTTTAGAACAGCTGCTGGCTTTTTGAATTTCGGTAGGGGACAAGTAGATGAGGCTGGTATACACATTGTTGGCATAGAAGACTTACTCGGAGAAGACCATGAACAAAAATAAAAAAAAGAAAATTAAAGTGGAATAGGCTTACAGAGGAAACCACTTAAAAAAAAAAACGCGCCGACAACTCCACCTCATAGGTGGTGTGGAAACGAATAACAATTATAGAATGCTTTTTTACAAAGAAAGCGTAAAAGGTTGATAAGGAGTAGAAAGTAAAAATTATAAGACATGTACTTTGTAGAAAATTTTGTTCTCTACAATTTTTGTTCTTATTATTTTTTTTTTGCGTAAAAAAAAGCGATTGTTTTCTTTGAGCGCTTCACTTCTCTAAACTTTGAACTCTAATTGCGAGAATTTTAGAAGAATTAGCTTAATGGTATACAAGACTTTTTTAAGCAAAATTTCAAAATAATTATTTTTGATCGTTATAATTTTTTGCGTAAAAACTACGGTTTCGGAGTTATTTGCTTGCGAAAGCAATTTTATAATTTATTTATTTAATCGTATGGTACATTTTAAATATTGTATTGTGATGTAAGTGTTATATATGGTGCCCCAGAAGATCAGTATAAACCTGTACAATGTGGTGACTAAACCGTGTGCAATTGTGGATTGGTTCGTCTTGGCAAAGCATTTACTTCAAGGTTTAGGAAAACCACTAAACCTAAACATGCAAATCCTTACCCACCCTAGTATTAACATGTAATAATATTAATTGTGTAATGTGATTGTGTTTTGTGAAATTGTGTTGTACATGTTTTCCTAATTATCCGGGAGAGTCTTGATGATCAGGTCCGGAAACCAAAGTGGTGATTTTCAGGAATAACATGTTTTTCTTGTTGACCATGGAGTACTGTAAGGTACTGATCACCTTCCATATTTTATATTTGCACCAAAAAACCTTTAAAAAACACACACGAAAAAAAAAACTCTAAAGAAAATTGACGTAAGTTTTGACGTTTCATTATGAATAATTATATTATAATAATTATAATAACAGTTTTATAATAATTTTATAATTTTATGATATTATAATAAGAATTAGCTTTATGGTATACGAGACTTTTTTATGCAAAATTTTATAGGAAATATTTTTAGTCCAATAATATTTTGTCGTCCGAGCAACGATTTAGAAGTTAAATGAGGAAAAAATCCAACTGAATCTGCTCCAAGGGTATTTTTTCGTCCAAAAAGTGATGTTCCATCCACAATTTAAGTACAAATCTTTTTTTTCCTTTTTTCTAATCCTTCAAAAAATTATTGTCAAAATATTAAAATTATATACATTATTACATTATTTTTTTGCCTGTCAATTTTGAGACCTAATTGCGAGAATTTTATAAAAAATAACTTTATGGCATACAAGACTTTTTTATGCAAAATTTAATGGCGAATTTTTTAGCCCTATGATAGTTTGTCGTCCGAGCAACTATTTAGAAGTTAAATGAGGAAAAGTCCTAACGAGTTCGCACCAGGGGTAGTTTTTTGTCCAAATGGGGATGTTCCGCCCACGATTAGGTTGGAAACTTTCTTCCCCCTTATTTCTAACCCTTTTGAGAATTCACAGTACAAAAATCAAAACTATGATGTTACTAACTACAGACCAATTACAAAATCGTCAGAAATTTCTAAACTTTTTGTGGTTTTAAACATATTTTTTTTACTTAAAAATGTTATAGTAAAAGAACAAGACGGTTTCTACCATAATCGTTTAACTACTATATTAATCTTCCAGTTTTTCAAAATTTTATTTATAAGGCTTTTGAGCAAAACGCACAGTTACGTGTCATTTATACTAATTTTACGAAAGCATTTGATAGTGTTAATCATAAGATCTTAATTAGTAAATTGGCAGAGATTAGCATTAATGGGTCATTCCTGTCGTGGGTAAATAGTGATATTTCAAAACGTGGACACAGTTAGTGCAATACAAAGGTTTTACCTCTTTTCACATATATGTTCACTATGGTGTTCCTCAAGGTGCAAATCTTGCCAAGTTATTGTTTTTAATTTTTATAATTGTCAGCAAAGAAATTTTTAAAGATTCTCAAATATTATTGTTTACCAATGATGTCAAAATTTTTTAAATTATTAAATCATTGGGTGACTATCTCTTACTATAATTCATCAAATTTCATGGAATTATAGTTAAATAAATGCGTAAGGATTTCTTTTATTATACAATTATATCTGTTACATTTTTCTATAAAATAAATGGTAATGAGTTACAGACATAAGAATAATGATTACTTATAATTTAAAACTTAATCAACACATAAATATCATTCAATCATATCAACTATTGTTACCAAAATTGAAAAGTAGAATTTTAAAATATTTGGCTTTCAAAGCTGGACTTCAAACATCAAATTATCTTCAACTTCTTTTATTTCCTGATATAAAACCTTAAATTCTCGTAGGATATTTCTTGACCAGATAAGTTAGTTAACGGTATTTTAAGTTGTCCATTTCTTTACAACTAATTAAAACCAATGTTCCTGCGAGATATCTGCGAAACACCAATCAGTTCTACCAAAATCTCAGTAAAAGAAACTATGTACAACATTCGCCTTTTCAACGACTTTTTAAAACTGCCAACACATATTTAGATATTAACTTTTTTTGATACTCAATTAAATTTCAAAAACTCCTTTAAAAGAGCTATGTAAAATTAATGTTTGCTAAACTCTAAAATTATTAAATAATTTCATTTAGATTTTGGTTTTAATTTTTTCTTAATTATTTCTTTTATATGATGATGTATAAAGTTAATTTAAATTTTTAGCCTCTAGACATAAATAGCCCTGTTGTTATTTACTTTATTTTCCTGTTTTTCAATTATTTCTTTTTTATTATTATCATTTTTTATTGTTTATTTGAATTTATTTTATTAGAATTGTAAACTTTGTATATATAGTTGTATACTTTCATTTGTTTCTATTTTTGTATTTTTGAGATTTTCCCGTAAATAAATATTATTATTATATTGATGTTATTAAAAGCTAAATGCAGTGGCGACTATATTTATTGAAAGAAATGTATTTAATTAATCTCTGCCTATTTTCTTAAAGATGCACCAAAATCTGGCTTTTTCTAATTTAAAATCAAATTTCAGATCAGAAAGTTTAAGAACTATCACATTATCCCAGTTCTTCTCAATATGTATGGTATTAGTCCTTGAATCCGCCAGTATCTTTCAAAAACTTCCAGTATCGTTGTAAAAAGGTACTTAACTCTTATGTTGTATTAAAAGGTATATGTGTTGGGCAAGACCAAAAACGGAAAGATCAAAAATTCTTCAAACCACTAGACTATTTACTTTTCCATTCAACATAAAATTACAAAGATTTGTAATATACTTGAAAATATTTTTTTCTACTGCTTGTAACGGTTGTAGCTTACAAGTACGTAAAAGAATAGACGGCTCTAGTGGTACAACATAGATAAAAAAAACAATACTATTGAGCTCGAATTAACGCACTAAATTCCTGGAAATCCTTAAGGAGACTAAAAAGAAATAAACTGTTGCGTAACGGGGCGCCACCTGCTGAGTAATAGATAGAAATAAAACCGATCAACAGAAGTACAACTTTGTTTTACTAAAAGACACATAGACAATTTAAATACCGGGTGTCTCAAAACTCACAACGGTGCTCTCAGGTGATGATGCGGGGGACTAAAATAAAGCGAAAAACAAGATTGAACAATTTTCTGATCGGCCTTCGTCTGGGAGTTAGTGGAGAAAAACGAAAAATATTTCCTAAAATTTACGTATTTCGAGTGGCCTCTTGAACTATGACAGGTATATCAGTGTTTGTATTTGTGACGTTTAGCTGACTACATTTTGTCTGTTTATCAAATTTGCAAAAAAGTAAACCCAAGTTTAGGTCTTTGGTTTGTTGTAATAAAAGTTCTCAACTTATCGCAACAAGTTGAATTTTGTGTAATGGACCGATACTTTTCTAATCGAGAGTATGTATAGGTGAAGGTGTTAGGTTTTACCAATGATAATGCCACTGCTGCAGCTAGGGTCATGTGGAAAGATTTCCAAACCGTCGGCAGCCTACTGCAAAAACTATAAGACGCATAGAGCAACGATTAGTCGACACTGGTAATGTAAATCCCCGACGAAATATGGTGGCCGTCCTCCTTCTTAGACGTCGCTGAAGAAGAGGAGATTCTGGAAAGAATAGAGGAGGAACCCAGTACAAGTTTCCGTACACTTGCACGGAACATGCCTGGCAGTAAAAATACCATTCATAGACTGTTACGTTCAAATGGTTTGTATTCCTTCCACCCACAGAAAGTTCAAGTTTTATATGAGGGTGATAGGGAACGTCGAGGAGAATTCTATGGATGGTTAGTGTAAAATGTAGAACAGGATCCAGAGTTCGTTGATAGGATTGTGTTTGGCTACGAGAAATCTTTTACTGCTAAAGGCAGTATAAATACGCATAATCTTCACGCCTGGGCTGATGCAGATAAAAATCCTCATAACACACGGCCAAGAAGCCACCAAAAACGCTGGTTTCTCAATGTTTGGGTTGGTATCTTTAGAATACTGTGATGGGACCCCACCTTTTACCTCCACGCCTTACTGGAGACACATATCATTAGTTTGTAACTGGACACATCCCGCCGCCATTCTTTGATGATCTTCCCTTGGCAACTAGACTGCGCTGTTATTTTCAACATAATGGGGCACCAGCACATAATGCCCTGCAAGTAAGAAACTTTCTCAATGCACAGTTCCCGGGACGATGGCTCGGAAGAGGTGGGCTTATCCCATGGTCACCGAAATCTCCTGACCTTAATCCTTTGGACTATTTTTTCTGGGGTTTGTTAGTGACTCATGTTTACGCTCAACCAGTTGTGACGGAGGAAGAGTGTATCGCCCGTATGCATGCTGCTGTGGCGTTCATCGATGACCACATGGTACAACAAGTTGGGACTAATAGCATAGGTGTCTTGAAGTAGGAGGTGGTATTTTTGAACATCTCTTGTAATCTTAGGTCATTATCACTGGTTACTAAGTATTATGAATTAAAGTTTATTAAAATATTTTTCGTTTTTCTCCACTAACTCCCAGACGAAGGCAGATCGGAAAATTTTTTATTCTTGCTTTTCTTCGCTTTATTTTAGTCCCCCGCATCATCCCCTGAGAGCACGGTCCTGAATTTTGAGACACCCGTATAGCAAATAACAACTTAAAAATACTAGGAGTATATGTACGAAGTAAACGAGACTGTCGCATAAAGTTTTACGGGCGTTAGCAACAACGATTTCATTAAAGCTCAAAATTAATGTATCAAATTCAGATAAGTTTTATAGTTACATCCCAAATTTAAAGAGAGCGTACCAATTTAAGATTGGTTTGTACAAAAACTTGACGTACACACGTCACTTACACCACGGTGCCTTAATATTAACTTAAACTCGAACAAACATGATAAACAGGTCTCGTTAACCCAAAAGCCCTTTTGTTTTTAACGTCGCCCCCGTTATCTACAGCGTCTAGCTCTGATGGAGCCAATGTAAACAAAACCGAGTGTCGGTGATGAAGTTCACCTCGACTAAGAATTTACTTAAGTTATAAGACCGTTCGATGTCACGTGTACGTGAGCTTCTTACGCATTGATGATGAGTAGCATAATTAAACATTAAAACTTAGTTGTGTTCTAGTAATATGCAGCTCCGAGAATAAACGTTTTTGCTAGCGGCAGTATTGGACAGCGTCCGAACGTAGTTAATTCCAGAAAGTTTCTTAAGGAAGGTTTAGATTGAAGCAGATGACAAATAGGGTCTCTCGAAGTAATAGATATGCATCATGAACGAGTTGGTCGGGCTTCAACATTTACCAGCTGTTGTCGGTTTAAGTGTAGGCGAAATCGAGATAGTCGAACAATTAGGTAGCGAGAGGTTCCTAAATAGGCATTCTAGCATCCCCAGGAGTTTTTCAGCTTTAAGATAAGGTGAAAGTGTGAGGTTAACACACGTGGGTGTAAATTGCTCGGATTTATCTTTTCGCACTCAATTATGGTGCAATTATTGAAGCCACGTTGAAACTTCACTTATAATTTATTTGTTTCATGAGCCACCGTCAACCACCCAAGCGGAAATAAAAGTGCCAAGATGTCGACCCGTCGTTTAGTTAAGAAATCCGTTCACCAATAGGAAAATTCGCTGTAGAGCGGTAAATTTGATTTCCGTCGTAACACGCAACCTACGCCATACGTTTTTAACACGGCTTACGACCTACGTTCAGGTTCGAAAATTTAGAACCGTAACATGCTCCATTAGATATTTATACTAGATCCTTCAAATGCTGTAAACGGATCTTACTTATGCCACCAAAAAATCCATTATGTAAATTAGAGACAGCTTTGTACACGTCTGTAATGTTTACTTAAAGATTGTCGTTATTATCATCTGGTGTAAAAGAAAAACTCAATAAATTAGACCGGTGTAGATGTTTATCTCGCAGAAGTCTAAAAGTCGTATCATCTGAATTCTCATTATAAGAGAAAAACGCTTTTAATATCTCCATCGCTTATTTTTATCTCTACTGCTTTCGATATCGGCCTTTCCTCTTTCAGATTGTATAGCAAAAGTATTAAATTCAGATAAGTTCTTCTTAACTTTAAACGTCAAAGATTTTTTATTATTTCCCGGGACGCGTAAAGCTATGTGTGTAAAAAAAAAAAAATTGCTCATCATTTATTGAAACGCAACTATTTATTAGAATCACAAAACGACCCGCATTAAAATGGTTAGTAAAATTATACATATGGTTCTGAAGATCCCTCCTTATGTTCTTGTGTTTTAAGTCAACATGAATTGCAAGGCCTTTTAGGATTTTAAGTTTTGCAGGTGGGTCTTAATACCAAAGCAAACATCACTAAAATATTAAAGCAGTAGGTACATAACCATTCCTTATCGGGCTTGTTCCTAAGAATGTCAAAAGTCAAAACATAATTCTATTCGATACACCCGTCACAAAATGTTCCTTATATTCAATCAGATTGTTACATTTTCAGAAAAAAATGTTATTATCCGACATGTTATTAAAGGTTGATTAAAAATTCTGTATGCAACAACTCAAACATTCCAAAAAGTTACTATTCGAGAAACCACTTTTAACTTGGTTAAAATGTATCAAATCCTACAGTCAAAGCACAGATCCAAACCTCGAACACATCTTCTTAGTTCTACTACCTACTCTAGTATTTTTTCAGATATTATGGAGTCTATCAATTCAACCGACCAGCATTGTACATTAAAGACTTAGAATTGATAAAAAAAATTGGCGTGAAAGATTTCGACCAGTTTCCCGATCATAACCACTTTTCACCTTCTGAACTGGATCCTGTGAAAACCCAAAATTTATTCAACCTGAAAGGACAACGTTGGCGTGATATGCGGTCTACTCTTAGCCCGTCATTTACCAGCAGCAAAATGAAAATGATGTTTACTCTAGTATCGGATTGTGCCGAAGACGTGACAAATTATTTTTTAAAACAAACCCGAGACGTCCAAGAAGTGGAAATAAAAGATGTTTTTACAAGATTTACGAATGACGCAATCGCTTCGACCGCTTTTGGATATAAATGTAATTCTTTGGAAGTTAGAAACAACGAATTCTATTTAATGGCTAAACAACTAACTAATATTAAAGGATTGGGGTTTGTAGTCTTTCTTCTGCAGTTCTTATTTCCAAGTATTTCCAAGGTAATGTGAAAGATTTTTTGTCGTTGATTTATTGGCGTTTATAGTTTCTTAAGTTGAGAGTATCACCAGCTACGACAGGTAAGTTTTTTCGTCGTATTATTGGAGACACCCTTCGGCTACGTGATACGGGAGGACTGGTACGTCCCGATATGATTCATTTGTTAATGGAAGCCCGAAAAGGAATTGACGTTACCGATGAAGATCACTTACCAGACACGGATGTTTATGCGGCAAAAGAATTGAACGTTAAACGTTATGATAAAAAACCTAAACTTAATCTTTCTGACGATGACATAACCGCTCAAGCGCTTATATTTATTTTCGGTGGTTTTGATACGTCCTCTTCTTTGGCGAGTTTTATTGCATACGAGTTGGCCATAAATCCAAAAATTCAAGAAACCTTGCATGCTGAAATTGACGACACTTTAAATTATTGCAATGGAAAGGTAACATATGAAGCTCTTCATAAAATGAAGTACATGGACATGGTTGTATCAGGTGGTACTTTCATTTGTAAGTATATATAGTGTGATCAGCATTTTTTCAGAAACATTGAGGAAATGGCCACCTGGATTTCAAAGTGATCGAATTTGTGCAAAAGATTACGTGATTGAACCGGAACGACCTTGGGAAAAACCACTTTTAATCGAAAAAGGCACTATGATTTTAATTCCAATTGTTGGTATTCATCGTGACCCAGAATACTATCCCAACCCGGACGTATTTGACCCCGAACGATTTAACGATGAGAATAAACATAACCTTAAACCTTATGCATATTTACCTTTCGGCATTGGTCCTAGAATCTGTATAGGTACAATAATTGATTATAATTTTGTTTAAATAATTGAAAAAAGAATTTTTTAGCATCACGTTTTGCTCTTATGGAGAACAAGGCCTTAATTTTTCATTTGCTCAGTAAATTTAAAATAATACGCACGAAGAAAACACCATTTCCTTTACGAGTAGCTAAAGGAACTATTACTTTTATGGCCGAGGGAGGATTTTGGCTAGGATTAAAACGCCGAAATAAACAGTAATTTAATTTTGTATTTTATTAAGAAGTAAGACCAATACAAAATTGTTACTTATTTGAAAAACAAATTATTGAGTTCCAGGTAGTTTGGTAACGGATATTAGGTCTAAGGAGTGTGTCGAAGGATTCTAATTCAAAGACATTCAAGTAACAACCGATAAGAGGATACTTGAATGTCTTTGAATTAGAATCCTTGACACATTCCTTAGAGAATGCTTAACATCCGTTAGGAAACTACCTAGAAATTGTTAATGTTTGTGTAATGGTAATGAAGTATTCATTTATTACAATTGTTATTAAAGCTTTTAAGTACACACAAAGATAATTTTTTTATACTTTATGTAAAAGTTTATAGTTGCACTATAATTTTCCGAACTATTGGGCAGCGGTCTGTTAGAACTTTTTTCCTTTTTTCCAAACGTTAATAGAGTTTGGCACCCAGCGCTTAAAAATACTAAGACTACATCATTACTTAACATGGAAAATCAGTTAAACATAAATAGCCAACCATCCGAACATAAGCAGTCAAATGTTACTACCAGGACTATAAATAGTGTTGCTACGGTTCAAATTGCTTGAACCAGAAAGTAGTTCGCAAGCCTTCTGAGTAACGGTTGTCGTGAGTTGCAAGTTACGACGAAAATCAAATTTGCCGCGTACGCTACGATTTTCCCATTGATGGATCGATTATTTTACAAAATTTATCCAGACGACGACCGGACATTTTAAGATTTCCTTCTATTGGGCGTTTTTGGCGTGCTTCATGAAGCTAAAAGTTTACACGTAAAGTATTAATGTGGCTTCAATAATTCCAAGTTAAATTGGTGTGTAAGTATAAATCTGACCGCATTCGCCGTAAGTCGCTTCTTTTTCTATTTCTTTTGTTGTCTCGTGGTTGTATTAATTTCTAATTACAACGTGTGTTTTAGAACGTGTCTTGACCTTATACTCTACTTGTGTATTACAATCTGGATAATTCCTGGGAGTGCTGGAACGAGGAGAATCTTTCGCTATAAAAACGTGACGACTACTATGGTTTCACTTACATCGATGCTCCCAACTGCCGATGAACTCAACCGGCTGAGGGTCGTTTATGCTGCTTGCCATCAAGGGGGCATGTCTGCTTTTCAAACTTTGTTGTTTAGTTCTCCTAAAGGAAATCCTGTGGCTACCGATCTTCTAATAGCTGTCAACTGCTGTCGTTAGCAAGAACCTTCCTTGATGGAACTGCATGCCTTAGTACACAGCTAATTTATAATTATAATAATTCTTTAAGGAACCTATTCACTTTGCATGCGTATGAAGCTCACGTACATTTGACATTAAACGGTTTGAATCCCTAGTATATAAACAAATTTTTATTCGGGGTAGACTTTACCCAACGACGTTCGGTTTTGTTTTTACTAGCTCCATAAAAGCTTGGGCGCTTTAGATAAAGTGGGTGAAGCTAAAACGAAAAGCCTTTTGGGTTGTCGGGAGCTACTTACCATGCTAGTCCGAGTTTAAGTTTAGTTTTTAAATCACCGTGTGTAAGTCAAGTGTGTACGTCCAGTTTTCTTAATCACCAATCTTCAATTCAAACGCTAACTTTAATTTGGGGCGTAACAAACAAAAACTTAACTGAATTTCGACATATTTGATTGCAAGCTTTAATTAGTTTCTTGTTGCTGACGCACGTAAGTTTTATGCGACAGAATCTCTTATTTCTCACATATTCTCCTAGTATTTTAAGTTGTATTTGCTATATTTACATGTCTATTTGTCTCTCTGATTTGTGTTTGTTTTAGCGTAGTAGACCTTAAGTAAAACCTATTGAATTCCTGTTGGTCGGTTTTATTTCTTTTTATTACCCAGCAGGTGGCGCCTCGGTACGCAGCAGTTTATTTCATTCAGTTTCCTTAAGGACCTCCCCAACTCACCGACTAAGCCGGACACTGCTGTGCTAACTCTAACAAATACGGGATATCCCATAAATTTAGTGAGCTATTTTGAGCAAATAGTGTTGTTCTTCTTTAGGTTGTATCGCTAGAGCCCTCACTTTTTTTTATAATTTGTGAACTACAACCGTTACAGTGTAACAGATCCAGAACAAATATCAGTCAAAGACTTGAAACGAGTTCTACGACCACGCCACTCAAAATGTTTGCTGCAGCAACCAACAAAGCAATTGAAACAAAAACAAGAAGAACGGGCCAATAGCCCGGAAAATTATAGTATTAATGTGGACAACATCCGTGAAAGTCTTCAATTTTCAATTAAGTGTATAAAGCATTTTTTTAATCATTGGTAATTTCAATTAAATTTCACTAAAAATTCTGAAATACGTACCCAACGCGGCATCTTTCTACATCAAATTGGATTTAACTGCCTAATATTGTTAGCTTTAACAAAAAATTATCTCAAATAACTTAAACTTAAATTAAATAAAGTTACTCAACTTTGGTATCCAACATACGAAATAATCAAACATCATTTTTTTGACTACAACAGAAATTTCGGAACCAAATACTTCATTGTTCTATGGCTGGTTTTCCCCTCTTTTTAAGTTCTTCTTTAAAATATCCAAGTACTTCAAAGTATCACTATAAAGACAAAATTGTGTGACAAAAATGATTATTTTAAGAACATTAACAACTCTATTTTTTTCCAAAACTCATGTGAGAAATATCTCAGGTAAAGGAAATAAGACGAACGTATTGTAAAGTACGTTATTTACATCTTTTGTCGCTATACCCTTTTACACAAACGCTGTCATTCATGAAAAATTCCCTCTTTTTTTAGTAAATGTTGTAACGGTTGTAGTTCACAAATAATAAAAATAAAAAAAAAGAATGTGACGGCTCTAGCGATACAACCTAGAAAAAAAGAACAATAATATTTGGTTCGAAATAGCACAGTAAATTTATGGAAGATCCCGTATTTGTAAGAGTTAACACAACAGTGTCCGGCTTAGTCGATGAGTTGGGGAGGTTCTTGAGGGAACTGAAAGAAATAAACTGCTGCGTAACGAGGCGCCACCTGCTGGGTCACAGGGAGAAATAAAACTGACCAACAGGAATTAAATAGGTTTTACTTAAGGTCTACTACGCTACAACAAACACAAATTAGAGAGACAAATAGACATGTAAATATAGCAAATACAACTTAAAATATTATAAAAATCTGGGAAAAGTGAGAGGTTCTGTTGCATGAAACTTGCGTGCATTAGCAACAACAAAATAATTAAAGTTAGCAATCAAATATGTCTAAATTCAGTTCAAGTTTTTGTTTGTTACACCCCAAATTAAAATTAGCGTAAAATTAGCTCCCGCCAACCCAAAAGGCCTTTTGTTTTAGCTTCACCCACTTTATTGAAAGCGCCACAGCTCTGATTGAACTAGTAAAAACAAAACCAAACGTCGATGGGTGGAGTCTACCCCAAATAACAATTTGCGTATACACTAAAGATTCAAACCGTTTAATGTCACATGTACGTGAGCTCCAAACGCATGCAAGAATGAATAGGTTCCTTAAACAATAAACTTAGCTGTGTACTGATGCATGTAGTTCAGATAAGGAAGGTTCTTGCTAACGACAGCAGTTAACAGCTATTAGAAGATCGGTAGGATTTCTCTGAGGAGGACGAAACGACGAAGCTTGTAAAGCAGGTCGTTTCCTTTGAAATAGCAGGAACGCTACCCTACGCGACCTTCAAACGGTGGAGTATAATCGGCCGTGGCAGCTTTAAGGTCGGCGACACCGTGGTGTTCGGTACATTTTTTTATAGCGAAGAATTCCTAATTGCTCGTTTCAGGAATTATTCAGACAGTAATATACGAGTAAAGTATGAGATCAAGACACGTGTTACAGCATACGTTGTAATTAGAAATTAACACAACCACGAGACAAAAAAAAAGAAGAAGCAAAAGAAACTACTTACGGTAAAATCGGTCGGATTTATATTTCCACACTAATTTAACTTGGAATTATTGAAACCACATTGATATTTTACTTGTAATTTTTACCACCACCAATGAGAAAATCATAGCGTGCGCGATAAATTTGATTTTCGTCACAACGTTCAACTTTCGCGACCTACGTTCGGGTTTGTGAATTTTTAACAGTAACAATTTCCTCTAAGTGCAAGCTTTGCAGTGTCTACCTAAAACATGAGCTGTACTAGATGTCGCAAGATCGTATTGAAAACAATAAATTGTGCATAGAAAAGTTATAATTCAGACACGTGATTGGATACAAAGTTAGAGTTATCAACGAGATAACCAGTGATGATGTTAATAGTTACTAGAATTACTAGTGTTAGTTTGCTGAAAAGTGTCCAAGCTATAGTTTTTTGTGTAAAATTTTTAAGTTTTGTTCGAAATACATGTCTACTCACAGAAATGCTCAGTTTCTTGCATATTTCACATGATTATTCGTTTAATGTAATTTTAATAAAAAACAAACTGGTCGTAGAGTGGTCACAAAAAATCTTTTTTTTTTTTAATTACTTATTGGTCAAAGATGTCTCCAAAAAGCGAATTTTTAAATTTCCTGTAGTTTTGAGAAATTGTTGTGAAAGGGGTGTAAGTGGGAAATAATCACGCAAACGATTAATACATATCTGAGTTTTTGGGATAACAACCCCCCCTCCCCGAAACCTTCACAATCCATAGTTGAGATAAAGATTAAATTACTTTCTGACAATTATAACAGTATTCGCAAACATTTTTTGTTTGCTAAGGAATGTTAGTCTATGATATGAACAAAAACGTCAAACATCAAAAACTGAATAGAATGGGTGTCTTTCAGTGACTCCTGGACTCGTCAATTCAGGTGAATCCATTTCTTTATAAAAACCTATTTCCAAGCATCTCAAGTAATATCGATTTTTTGAGTTCGGCAGAGAGGACTAAAATTGTAGCACGCAAAAATCTCGGCAAAACGATCACTTTGAATTGCTCGTACAAGCACCGCATTGTTAGATATTGGGGGATGAAAGAAATTTTAACCTTTTCAAATTTATGAGTGGATTCCGGAGGAGTTTGGACCCGAAAATTCAGATTTATATTTAGCAAAGATCTCTTATAAGCATATGTGGTTTTTTCCGTTTGCGCGATTAGTTTCCACTCAAATAATATTTTCTCTGGACTTATATCATGGTTGGAGACAATTTTGAAACCAAAGAATTGACTAGAGGCTTTAAGAAACACCTCATTAAAGACTCGACAATAACATTAGCTTTTGATATCTAAATAACAACTTGGGAAGTGTTACACGGTTGCTTAATTTGTTACCATCAAAGTGATGATAATCATCATCATCATCATCATTATCATTATTATAATCATTCGATTATTTCATGATGCCATCTTAATTGGTTTACTTTTTATTTTCCGTTTTTGTTTTTTATGTGTGGTGGTTTGAAACGTCCGTGCAAACTCAAAGTGATGATAATCATCATCATCATCATCATTATCATTATTATAATCATTCGATTATTTCATGATGCCATCTTAATTGGTTTACTTTTTATTTTCCGTTTTTGTTTTTTATGTGTGGTGGTTTGAAACGTCCGTGCAAACTCAAAGTGATGGCACTACTGGTGCGTATTGAGGTTATTTTCAGCTAGTAGAATCTCTTGGAAGAACACACACCAAATTTCAGCCAGATCGGTCTATTTCTTTGTATTTGGCGTTTGTCTGAATCGAGGAAGCCGAGGGAATTTCAAAAAATAGACGAAAAAGAATTTCGTGTGTTGATTGAACATTACTTTATGAAAGGAAAATCGCCTCAGGAGACTAAAGAGAAGCTTGATAAACATTATAGTGATTTTGCACCATCAATTAGAACAGTTTATAAGTGGTTTCAAAATTTTTGGAGTGGCCATATGAGCACAAACGATGCTGAACGTTCTGGACGCCCAGTTGAGACCACTACTTCAGAAATCATTGATAAAATCCATGATATGGTAATGGATGACAGAAGAGTAAAGGTGCGTGAGATTGCTAGTGCCGTGGGCATTTCGAATGAACGGGTAATGCAAGAAAAACGGCTAACAAAAAAGTCCTTTTTCATCACGACAACGCACCAGCTCACGCCTCAGCAGTTGTGGCCGCAAAATTGATGAAAATAGGGTTCCAACTCGTTTCGCATCCCCCCTATTCTTCAGACTTGGCTGCCTCGGACTATTACTTGTTTCCCAATCTGAAGAAATGGCTTACGGGAAAAAGATTTTATTCAAACGAGGAGGTGATTGCAGAAACGAACGCCTATTTTATAGACTTGGACAAATCCTATTATTCGGAAGGGATCAACAAATCAGAGCAACGTTGGACGAAGTGTATAAACCTCAAAGGAGACTATGTTGAAAAATAAAAAGAGTTTATCTCAAAAAATTAAGTAGTCTTTATTTTTTTTGCAAACATATCTCTGTTTTTATTGTTTTTACTGATTTTTTATCTTATGTAATTGTTGGTTTATCTATTATTTCTTCTTTTACTTATACATATTCTTAAAGTTTGAGTTATTATTAGCTTGAATTTTCGTCTTTCTCGAACTTGGTTTTAGCCACTTTAATTTTATAAATTTTTTTTCTTATATTAGCTCATTTTGTGATACCATAATATTTTTCTTTTTGTTTCTTCTTCTTAGTTTTCTTGTTTTTTTTTTGTTTTTTTATTTTTACTAGGTATTGTTATCAATATTAAGTCATCTGTATAAGCTTACTTATCTAACTTATCATGACATTTATTTGGTTTTTTCATTTAAATAAATCAACACCGGTATATCTTCTATTTATTTCTTCTCCTCTCTCCACTTTGTACTTCAGTAATATCTTAATGTATCTATAAAAGTGGCTCAAATTTTCAAGTTATTAGCAATGTTTTGATTTAAATTGGTAGAAATAAGATGGGACTTTGTCATTGTTGTTGGTAGAATTTTGATTTTGTATTTATTTTTATTAATATTATGGTGTTAAATATGCTATACAATATACAAATTCAAACATAAAAAAAACAAAAAGTAAGCACTTTGAAAAGAAAGTGATACTATAGGGACAATGCTCTAAGTTTTGTCTTTCATAAAATATTAAGTTTTACTTCAAACATTTAAAATTAAAAGCTGTTTTAAAAGTACTTATAGTGCATCATTTAGCGATGGCACGCTGATAGTATGTATTCCTCTTAACAGTAAAATTAATAGTAACACTACCAGTGCAGTCGATTATAATCCAGTTAGTAGGTATCTACTCAAAAAGGGGTTCGCCTGTGAAATTTTAGAAGAGTTTTGCAAACTGTAATTTTTATACATTTTGAAGTGCTGCTTCCGAATTTTTACTTTGCCGAATTTTATTTCCGGTAACATATTGGAAAAATGCGCTCCAAACTTTATAACTGACAGTAGAGAGTAATCGTGTAGTCTTGTGTTTTATAATAAATTAATACAAACAATTATTTCATACTGGCGCCCAACGTGAGGCCGAATTAATGCTCAATGTGACCGGACAGTGTCCGCATAAAATAAATTTCACGTCGCAAGCCGCGACAAAGTAATGGAAGTAATTGGTTGTAATTAATAGTGCGAGTGTGCAAGAATATTCGACACCAGACGCAGTGAAAAGGGTATTGTAAACCAGCTATAGACATTACAGCTTTAATAGTTGCATGTAGAATTGGACATTTCGTGTATTAGACGCATGTCTGTCATTTCACTTCCGATTTATTCTACCCACGGGAACAAGCATTGTTCTCGTATCTCGTAGCAGCAAATCGCGTATATTATTGGAGCGCCGACAGCCGTCAAGTGAATGCTGCCAGATTAATCTGATTTTCTCCACTTCAAGTTATTTAGTGACTTTTTAGGGTAAAATCTGTAGAGTTGAAAATGGCTACCAGGAAAGAAAAATCTGAAAATCCAGCCACAGTAACGATGTCTAATGATCAATTCCAAGCTTTGCTGGAAACTTTACGAGTTTCTACGTCACAAGTTGCTGCTGAAATAACACATCAAAGTAAAAGTTTAACTCCAGGACCCTCCTCCACTATTACAGTATCTCATGGCAGTTTTGCTAAGTGTACTGCTCGTTTTAATGGCGCGGATTTGTCGAAGATAACATTTTGACGTACAAAGACATTTGTAATGTAACTAATGAGAATTCATTGCGTGGACTATCAATGCTGCTTAAAGGTTAAGCCAGAACATGGTGGTTAGGTGTTAAATCAACAATGGGCACGTGGTCCAAAGCTGTTGCATAACTGAAAGAGGCTTTTTTTAAAGAAATTACCGCCATATTTAGTGTTTCGAGAAATATTCTCGCGCGAACAAGAATGTACTGAACATACAAAAACTTTCGTATGTTGCTTACGTGCTCTTATTTTGCAACTTCCTTATGAGCTGTCTATAGAGGCCCAGATTGACATGGTGTTCGGTTTGTTAAAAAGTAAAGTGCGCAAAAGACTTGTAAAAACAGAGTTAGTGAACTTTCAAGTTTTATTGTCTAGAGCTCGTGATATAGAACGTTTGCTTACGCATAAGGAGACTCAGGTCACTAAAGCTGACAAGGTTAAAGTTATCACCAGCAGTCAGAAGCAAAGACCGCGGTGCAGTTTCTGCAAAAATTTTGGACATGAAAAGGAAGCATGCAGAGCTCTCAAAAGAGGAGTTTAACTAATTTGGTCCAGGAAGACACAGCTAAGAGTACATTCTCAAAACCCCAACTAGTTTGTTATGGTTGTGGTGCCCCAGGTACAATTCGAGCAAAATGTCCAACCTGCCAAAGTAAAGTTACAGGTTCAAATGTTGTGTCTGCTGACATTAATAGTTTCTGTAAAGTATCGACAGCCGAATTGCCTAATGTTGTTCCTGTCAAGCTTCTTCTTCCGCTTATTATCATAAACATATACGAAACATGCTATGCAGATTTTGGAGCTCAGATAAATGTTGCAGTATATATATTGTACAACATATTAAAGAAATCTGACTAAGTATTTACTCAGGTAAGATAAAACTAGCCTATGCAGATGATAAAATGAAAGAAGAAGACGTGTTGAGAACTGTCATAGACGTGACTATCAAAACGAAAGTTTTGCTAACACACTTTGTAATTTTCCCACATCTGACAACAAATTAAACTTTGTTAGGTGTTGGCTTTTTAAAACAGGTAAACATAGTGTTTGATGTTCTTAATCAAACTTGGTATTTTAGAGGACGACATACCAAAAACCAAAAACTTTTGAAATAAGTACTAGTATTATTCTACGAGACGATGAAGCTAAAGGACTCGATCGCCTACAAAGACGTTCACTAGAAAATCTGAAAAGGACGGAAGCTTGCGCCTTTGTGCAGATTTTAGAAAATTGAATGCCATCACGACCACAGACAGCTATCCGATGCCACGAATTGAGGATATTTTACACTCAGCCAAAAGAACTGCCTTCATGACAACTTTATATCTACAATCAGGGTTTTGGCAAGTCCCGGTATCAACTGAAGATAAAGATAAGACCTGTTTTGTAACTCCTTTTGGTACTTTTCGGTTTACGCAAATGCCGTTCGGAATGAAAAACTCACCCGCTACGTTCATGCGTCTGATGGACAGATTCAGATCTGGTTTTGGTAACCATGCTGTATTTCCTTTAATGGACGATGTGTTAGTGATGTCTGAGACATTCGAACAACATTTAGAGGACTTAGAAGCCATTTTTTATAGACTCAAGTTGTTTAAACTCCGTGCTCGGCGTAAAAAGTGTGTCTTCGTACGTAAATCTATAAAGTTTCTAGGACATATTATCTAGCAAAGAAGAATAGAAGCAGATCCAAATAAAATTGCAGCAATTCGCGAACTTTCTATACTGACATCGACTAAGCAAGTGATGTCGTTCGTGCAAACGTGTTCATGATTTAGAAAATTTGTACCACGATTTTCTGACGTTACTCGACCTTAAACAAACCTGCTTATGAAGAATAAAGTTTTCAGGTTTGGCAATGAAGAGCAGCGATAATTTTTCACCTTAAAGGAGCAACTGACAACGGCATCTATACTTATTCAGGCAGACTTGACTAAATCTTTCGTACTTAGGACGGATGCCAGCGATTACGCATTGGGCGCAGTTCTATTCCAAGGGGAGAGGAATGACGAACGTTCAGTCGAGTATGCAAGTCTATTACTCACGTCTGCGGAACGAAATTATAGTTATGTAGAACGAGAAGCTTTAGCAGTTGTGTGGAGTGCCGAAAAGTTTCGCACGTACCTTGAAGGTGCTCAGGTCACCATTGCAACAGATCACCAACCTTTACAATGGTTGTCCTCAATTAAAACTTCAGTAGGTCACATTGCCAGATGGGTCTTGCAAATCTAAGCGTTAAATATAAAGATTGTGTACAATCCAGAAAAGCAGACTGTCGTAGCTGATTTCCTGTCTAGACCAAATGTTTTAGAAGAGAACCAAGCAACGTTAGATGTTAACCTTGTATCCATTGTTTTGCGCAGCATTGGCTGCGAAGAGTTCAGAACAAAACAACTACAGGATCAAGAGCTGAAGAAGATAATAAACGTCCTAGAAGGTAAAAATCCAGAGGATGCGATCAGATGGTCCGAGTGAGGATTTACAATAGCGAATGGAGTGCTCTATCATTACGATTGTAATACAGATAGTGAAGAACCTCAACTGGTAATCTCAAACTCCTATCGAAAAAAGAACATGAAGCAGTACTATGATGCAGACACTGCGTCCGCCACTATGGTGTAGATCGCACGATTAAGAAAATATCGTCCACGTTCTATTTCACGGGAATGAGGAACTATATTACAAAGTATATTAAACAATGTATAGATTGTCAAAGGTACAAAGGAGTAATTTGAAACCAGCAGGATTTTTGCAAACCCCTACATGTTCTCAAAGATTTGAGGTTCTAGCTGTCGACTTGTTTGGACCATTGCCAGAGATACTTGATGGAAATAAATGGATACTAATTGTTGAGGACCTCAGATCAAAATGAGTGGTATTATTTTCCTTACAGTTTGCAACTGCTGAAGAGTGTTGTTACGGTAATTAATCTCCGGTACAAACCGCATTACGTTTATTGTTTTCGTTCGACGTTTTTAGGTGGCGCGCGAAGGTGTTTGTTCTGCACTTGCTCCGCGGTTCACTCGTTTCCTGTTTAAAAAGAATTTCTAAAAGATGGTGGACGTGTGTGCCGTGCTATAATTTTGATTAGGGTAAGAAATCCGATTGTCTCTGGGCTTCTGTTATTTTACATTTTTTGCTACACCCGTTGGAAACGAATCTTTTGTTACGTTCGTTGGAATCTTTTACTACAATCCTTTGTTACAACCTGTTGCTACAATCTCGGATACGATCTTTTGCTACCATTTTTACTACTATCTAACCGTACATGGTAAGCAGATTTCTCCTCTGACACCTGGGGAACTCGAGAAGTAATGCAACTTTTGAGTGAACAGTTATCTCACCGCTGTTTTACGTTTTTACTTTATTATAATTGTGAAACGCTAAAATAATTCAATCGCGTGATAACGAGTCGCGTATTTCAGTTAGTGGTGCGTGTGACACCTGATTAGCGTCAAGGTTTAATCAACTCGACAGAGTTTGTACTCGAGCGCCTTAACCTCGGTTTATCGTCAATTTGTGAATTACGCCGATTTCGTTGTACGCACTGTTTGTAACTACACTGTTGATGTATTTTATTGTTTCCGATTTTAAAAATAAACTCTATTTATGTGTTAGTACTGATATCGTGTTTGGTTATTTTAGTTAAGTGCCACGCCTTACGAAGATTTCTCTTTATCGGCAGTATTAGTTCTGCGCGATAATTATTACTTTGATTTGAAGGTTCTTTTAAGTAATTGGCGCCTAGTTTCACCCCCTCGTGGATTATAAATTTCGGGTACAAGATACAGGGGTATACAAAATAAATGTTTTTGGAACGTTCAATACTAATGACCACGTTAATTGCGAGAGGCATATATACTCTCCTTACCTAGACTCACGACGCTCTGCCGAGGTTATCTAGCCTAACCGGGAAGCTGCTCAAAATTTAAGCGTCATTACGTAACCTGTTTACACGCCGCGCGGTTTTTAATTAAAGGAACTTGCTCTTATCTTTGTAATTTTGCACGCCAACCCTTTTTGTCCGTCACAGTGTTTCTGCGGTACGGGACAGCCCGCAAGTTAATATCTGACAACGGTGTTTAGTTTATCAGTGATGTTATGCAGAAGGTAACTTATTGCTTTGGAATCAAAACACCTTTTATACCATTCTATCATGCTGAAAGTAATCCTGTTAAGCGAAAAAACCAAGGTTTGAAGACGCAGCTTTCCATTTTGGTTCAGGGACAACATAATGACTCAGATAAATACATTGCCAGTATCAGATTTGCTATGAATTCAATTGTTACAGAGTCTACAGCGCTTACGCCAGCCTATCTTACATTTGGTAGACAACTGCGTGCTCCGCAAGAATGTATATATGGTCTTCGACAAGTGGTAGAGGCTGAGAACTTTGTGCCACGAATAACGCCTTACTTAAGCAAGTTAACATCTACTTTATGCTATGCCAAAGAAGTCATGGGAAATAAACAAGAAGCACGCAAGAAATTGGTTGATTACAAAAGACGGGATTTGTCATTCAAAGAAGTCTTAGTGCAAACTCATGCGTTGAGCAAAGCCAGTACGGGCTTCACCTCAAAATTTGCACCAAAAAGGGATAGACAGTATATAGTTGCTAGAAAGGTATCTCCAACTACCTATGAACTAGTTACGTGTAGTCAACCTCCAGTTTCTATTGGTCAATACCATGTAGTAGATTTGACGACGAATTCCTTGGGAAGCAAGTCTATGCTGTTTGTCATCCCCAAGAGACGTAGAGGAAGACCTAGAAAGAATCCTTATCTTGAACCACACATGGGAACCATTTTATTTATTTATTTAATCGTATGGTACATTTTAAATATTAAATTATGATGTAAGTGTTATGTATGGTGCCCCAGAAGATCAGTATAAACTTGTATAGTGTGGTGACGAAACCGTGTGCAATAGTGGATTGGTTCGTCTTTACTTCAAGGTTTAGGAAAACCACTAAAACCTAAACATGCTAACCCTTACCCACCCTAGTATTCACATGTAATAATATTAATTATGTGTGTAATGTGATTGTGTTTTTGTGAAATTGTGTTGTACATGTTTTCCTAATTATCCGGGAGGGACTTGATGACCAGGTCCGGAAACCAAAGTGGTGATTCTCAGGAATAACATGTTTTTCTTGTTGACCATGGAGTACTGTAAGGTACTGATCACCTTCCATATTTTATATTTGCACCAAAACCCCTACAAAACAGACACGAAAAAAACTCTAAAGAAAATTGACGTATGTTTTGACGTAACAACCATTAAGTAGTTCAAATGGGGGAGTGTGTAACGTGTAGCAACCGTTGCTGTGAAGTCAGTAAACAGAATAACTGACAGTTGAGAGTAATCGTGTAGTCTTGTGTTTTATAAAAAATTAATACAAACAATTATTTCGTAAACTGGAAAATACTACTTGCAATTTATTTTCAACCTTTTTTTTTGTAAAATGAATAGGTTTGTTGCAAAGTCTACTCTAACTAGGGTATTGGCAGAAAAACTTATTTCCACACTCCCATGAGGTAGAGTTCCGGGCGCGTTTTTTAGTGGTATTTCCAGTGATGCACTGTTGACTAAACTTAATGTATTGTCCTCTTTGCTATCTCAAATAGACCAGATTTTTGAAATTCTTGGTTTTTAGAACTGAGCAAAACCACACGGATAAAAGTTTTCCAAGATATCTTCAATATGGATGTCTTCTTAGACTTCATTACTTTCTTTCTCGATTTCTTCACAGGTTCTTCATCACTGTCTTGCAGATCAACACCCAAATTATCTTTGTAACTCACACAAATAATGGAGCACTTTACTCCAGCGTTTCCCATCCACAAGACCGTTGACAAATTTTGAATTTGCAAGATACTAGTTTTATCAAGTTTTTTGAAATTAAAGGTTGGAGTATGGTGACAGGACATTTTTTCTTTTTTTCCATCCCTACTATTTTGATTTTTCTAACTCCATACTATTGCTGAACCTGGAATAAATCTTGTTATGCTAGTGCTTCTTTTGGAGGAAGCGATGCATTATTAAATTTATTTTTAAATGCTGATTTCTTGAAGTATGTGTACCAACCTGTGGGTGTTAGTCAAAACTATTTATTACACAAAAAAAGGTTAAAACATAAATAATAGGAAATAAAGTGGCGGTTGTTTAAGGAATTTTTTTTTTAGCAAAGTCGAGTGATATATTAAAATAAAGCTTATTTTTTTTCTCTTTCCAAAAATAATAGCAGTGTGTTACTTTAATACAAAACGTTTTATAAAATGTCAGTTTTATTCTTTTAAATTATATTTTACTGTGCTAGTATAACCTTGTATAAGTAAGTCGTAGAAGTTGTGTCTACACCTATAATATGAAAAAATATTGCACCACAGCACTCATAATTTGTACACTTAAATAGATTTTTTATTTTTCTAAGCGATTTCACAATATGATTAAATATTACTATCAAAAATACTTGTATATAACTATCGATTCAACGTATACAATTTAGTGTGGTACTTACGTTATCTGAAACATGTGGCTTATAATTTTAGCAGTACTTGCTGTTGTTGTTTACTTTAAAGCTGTAAGGCCGCTTTCTTATTGGAAGAATAGAGGAGTACCACACCGAAAACCGATTCCAATACTAGGAAATTTAGGTGAAGTGTTGTTTCGTCGAAAAGCGTTTTTTGACCATGCTCGAGAAGTTTACAATGAATTTTCTAAAGAGAGGTAGGTAAGTTCGTTTTACATACTACTTTAATATCCAAATGTCTTTAGATATTTTGGTTACTACCAGTTGGTTAATCCGGTAATTTACATTAGAGACCTTGATTTAATCAAGAGAATGACCATCAAAGACTTCGATTACTTCACCGATCATAACGGAATTGTAACGGAAGACGTCGAACCGTTAATGGGAAAAACTTTGTTTAACTTAAAAGGTCAACAATGGCGAGATATGCGCTCTACTTTAAGCCCATCGTTTACAAGCAGTAAAATGAAGATGATATTTAAACTTGTGTCAGAGTGCGCCGAAGAATTTACGAGTTACTTTGAAAATCAAGAGGGACGGGGATTGATATTGAAATGAAGGACATATTTACGCGATTTACTAATGACGTAATTGCTTCAGTTGCATTCGGCTTGAAAGTCAACTCGATGAAAGAAAAAACTAACGAGTTTTATCGTATGGGTCAAATCGCTACTTCGATAACAGGAATTAGATTCATTGCCTTCAACATGTACATAATTCTTCCAAAAATAGCAAAGGTAAATAAATTCAAGCCCACAAGTGCACAATTGTAAGTTTTAATTGTAGTTGTTACAACTTCGTATACTATCAATTCCAGCAGCAAACTTTTTTAAACGAATCGTCACGGAGACTATAGCAAAACGGGAGAAGGAAGGACTGGTCCGTCCAGACATGATTCAATTGTTAATGGACGCTAGAAAAGGAAAAATGGTTGCGGATGAAAAAGACGAGGGTTTTGATGACATGCAAAAAGCGAATCGTTTGCAAACACTTACAGACGAAGACATAACAGCTCAAGCTTTAATTTTCTTCTTTGGCGGATTTGAAACATCTTCAACTCTAATGTCGTTTATAGCGTACGAATTAGCAATAAACCCAGACATTCAAAAAAGGCTACAGAAAGAGGTTCAAGATACTTTAGAAAAATGCAATGGGAAAATAACATACGATGCTTTACACAACATGAAGTACATGGACATGGTCATTTCAGGTTTGTAACAACTTAGTTTCTAAAAAAAATAAACCTGTACCTTGCAGAAGTTTTGCGGAAATGGCCGACTGGGTTCGTAATAGATCGACTATGTCTTAAAGACTATAAAATCGAACCGATACGTCCGTGGGAAAAACCTTTGATAATCGAGAAGGGGCGTTTAATACAATTTTCTATCGTCGGGTTACATTACGATCCAAAGTATTTTCCCAATCCTGAGAAGTTTGATCCCGAAAGATTTAGCGACGAAAATAAACATAACATTGTGCCGTTTTCATATTTACCTTTTGGTTCTGGTCCACGTAGATGCATAGGTACTAAAATCCAAAAATTGTATTTAATTGTTATCTGTTACATTTGCAGCATCCCGTTTCGCATTAATGGAAAACAAACTATTAATTTTTCATTTATTGTCTAAATTCGATATAGTACCGACAGAGAAAACTTCCATTCCTATGAAGTTGATCAAAAATGCATTAAATTTGCACGCCGTCGGAGGGGTCTGGTTAAAATTCAAACCCAGAGGGGAAGTTCTAAGAGAATAAGATTAAATCTAATTTATATTAAATGTATTTAATTTTGAAAATTAACTGTTGTTCAATATTATATTTTTTATGTATTAAATCTTAGGACCGAGTTCAGCGAAGGTCTTAAGATCAAACTAACCTTAAACGGGATGGATAGTCCCTAATTGGTGACTCAAGTTTGGCTAAAAATCTCCCTCACTTTTCGTTTTTCACCCACTTACGTATTAAGAACATTTTAGTCACTTATTGTTTTTTATTCGGCTCTGAATACCGTTTAGTGAGATTAGGTAGCTATAAGTATTGTATGAGTGTGAGTGGGCTTTTAGAACGCTCTCTGAATTCAGTCCTTAACGTTTAAGTTTACTATGAGCCATTAAAAGAGTATAAAATTCTCCCCACCCCTCCTAATAGAAACATATTGTCCAAGACATACAAAAGTAATTGGTATCACAGCTGCTTAACAATAAGATGATCATTGCCACCAAACGGAGGAGGAGTTGGCTGATACTAGCCGAATACATCGTCGAAATGTCTTACAGTGATCACCAACCGTTTTAGTCAACCAATCAGTTCTCGGTCTGCAAAAGTATGTGTCTATATTATAAGACTTTTTAGAGCAGTTCGACGGTTTCCACCCGGGCAAGAGAGCATTTGTCTACTTTGACAACATTGCAAAAAAATATCTTGACAAGTTATTATTGTTTCACCGATTCCGTCCCCAAAAAATTGTTTTCTGCGTCCCTACGTGTTTTACATCCACCCGACCCAAGGAAGTGGAATCTATCAAATATATAGAAACCCCGACAATTGCAAACATTATTATGGATGGTAATAGAAATTTTGTTCACAGTTGGCCCATTAAGAATTTGCCTGAAAAAATAAGTCTGATGTAGATCCGAAGAGGAAGAGGTGGTCTTTCGACATTTAAAAAATATGCCATAGCAACACGAATTCTGCAAAGAAGACCTAATCTGCAATAATACTAAAACACTTGATGAGTAAACAAGTTGAAAGATTCTCTAAAAGCCTACAGTAGAAGGTTAATTTCCTCCCCGCAATGCCGAAGCTGACTTCTAGGGTGCAAGAATATGATGTTACGCTATCAAATAGAAATTAAATTTGCGTTACCGACTAGGCGGCTGTAGCAGGGGATGAGCTTTAAAGAAATGTTTCTCACTTATATCGTATTCAAGAATATAAATGTTTATTGGGAATGTTAATATCAAGTTACCAAATTTTTAAGCCCCACTCTTCTTTCAGATTTATCTAAAAGTGCCAACAAAAACACGAAAAATAGAACACTACGGCATTGATTAACTCGAATGATTTTCTTAGAAACTATTATGTATTGCACTTCTCAACAAATTTTTGAATTTATTAAGACGTATTACACATCTATTCATTCAACTTACTTGATAACCATGTCTACGCGCAAGTACTTTTATTACTTACAATTTCACAATTTTATTCGTTTAAAATTTTACAAGGGTTTCATTATTTTGTAAAACTTTGACCTTAGAAAGCGTCAATTTCCTAAGACTTTCGCAAGTAGGGGAATTGCCTCTGATAACCACAGCGAAGATGTGAAAACGTATACGGTGAAAACAATAATTATATACAAGTGATAATCAATGATTAAAACAAAGTAATATTTTTAAATAAATTGTATACACAAAGCGGCATAGTTCTTCTGTACCAACGGTAGGCGTAAAGTATAGAGGAAGCCGGCAGTTTTATTTTTCTGTAAAAATAAAAGGTCTATTACTTTACCGGGGCGTTTGTACACAAGGAAATTGAATTTGTAGGCGACTTTATTGGCAGAATGAGGTTCCTGTTGTTTATAATTGAGCGATACCCTGGTTTTTTAAAGTAATATGGTGTATATATTATTCGATTGCGGATAAATCTAACTTAAGGTTGGTTGCATGACACCTTATTACGCCCTGCTTGTTGGCGGATATTTTTATTTTGTAGATTATACAACTACGATGTTCGACGTCCTGCGTGTGCGGACGGTTCTGTAACGAAGGGGATGTACCCTGGGGAGTCTTTAATGCTCCTGCTGGTTGGTCAATGATTCTAGGTATATTGTTCTTGGGATTAAAGCAGGATAAAATAATGTAAATTGAAAGTAGCGTCCACATAACGGCCGAATGCAAATCTGTTGATGTCAGACAGAGTGAGTTAGTTGAAGGGTTACGAATGTGTATCCAAAACACAGTACATCAATTTAGCGGACTGTTAGAGGCAGTCGACGTAACAAAGAGCTAAGTTCAAAACTTTCGCCTGCGACAAATTGAATTGCTGGGAACTACTAGTGCTGGTGAGAAATAAGAGAAAAATCAAGTTCAGGCGGCGGTCTATAATATTTAAGTAGGTCGGAATAATTCACAATTTTTAAGTAAAGGCCAAGAAAACTCTAAGTAAAGTAAACTAATGAAAATAGGCGAATGTATCCCCAATTAATTTTTGGAGTTCTGGCTCGGATTAGAAGTGGGGAATATGGTGGGATATGTAGCAGGAATAAGTGACGCTATGATAACTTCTTTAACATAACTACGTCACTATACATATGGTCATTACAATTTTTGCAACTACTTTAATCGTGACGTTCAAAATTGTCAAGATAACCATATGTCCAGGACTGGCCTTTGAGAATTTAAGAATAATTTTTTTGCAATAGAAAGTAAATCACGTCCGCGTAAGCTTGTATTCTCAATTTAATTGAACATTGAATATAACACCGGCACATAACTTTCTGAATTGACGGGAGTTAACCGTTTGAAATTTAACAGATTAAACATAAGCAATTTTTACAATTGTTCATATAGTTGGCGATGCCTTAAAAGCATTTACATAACCGTTTGAATTTCCAATATCTACAAACTTAACGTACTTTTTACCTTAATTATATTTGTTACGTAGCACCGCGCGATAGTTTCAAAGCAACTGTTACTAGTATATAAAAAAAAATTTTACAAAGGTTCCGTTACCGAACCGTATGAATATGGGTTTCATCTTCAAAATAAATTGGATAAATAGCGGGTAGAAATAAACAAAAAACTTAGTATAATATAAACCTGACTACAAAACCATTGAATTTCTGAAGCTGCATTGGACTTAGTTGAAACATTTTCAAGAAAAAACAACTAACAAAAAGGTTGCCAACTTAAAACCAGTTCCTTAATCAGTCGACGCAACGTTTCGTTTATTAAGCATAGGCCCATGCTTTGATAAAGTCGGCTGATTAAGCACCTGGTTTTAATAAACCTCTAAAATCTTACACCACTCCGCAAAGAAGGCTCAGAAAACTTAAAATTCCTATATATCTAACAATGCCCTTAATTTCTTCAATCAACAATTTATCAACGTATACTTTTTGCTGAGCAATAATCATCAGCATCGAGAAAATTTGTGAGGTAGTGGATACCACGATAAACATTTGTTACTGACCCCTCCAGCTAATGTTATTATATTACCAAAACAAAGGAACGATACAGCACTGTTCATTTGAGGACACGGAACGTTGTAAAGTGTCTCGTTGGCGTTGGTGTGAAGATTTACAACCATTTCCTAGCAAAAATATTAATTCTTTAGCTGATCTGTTGGCAGTTTGACACGAACTAGAGATCAATGTGTTGACCTAAACTTGCGCAGCAGCGGCATTACTAACACAATATTTTTTAAAATATTCTGGAACGAGCCAAATGTCAACTAGGTCTCAATTTTTGTATCATGACGGTTTATTCTTGGACGTATGGAAGGCAGATCAGCATGTTTTTGTATACTTTTGATGTTACCGCATTATATATTAAGTTGTTTCTTAGAGGAGGTGCTTTCTCTCACAGACGTTTTTCTTTGCTCATACTTTTTGTCAGTTTGCAAAACTTTCTGCATGGGTTGATGATGTGATTCAATGTTGCTGAATAATCAGTTTCCTTTATTGGCGACTACAACCTCTAAGAATAGTAAACATTATTTGTTTTTTACCTTCATGGTGAATTTCATGATTATTTTGAGACTTAAAAAATGGTCTTCTGTTTTATTTTTGTTAGTTTATACCCAAAAAGTGTTATCAACACGCTTCTATTAACACTTTGTAACTAGGTGAGGAAAACGTAAAACCCATTTTCTAAAAATAATCCAACAAAAACCAAGATCAAGGAATCAAGTTTCCAACACCGTAAACATTTTTTAATACAATCATCCATTTTTATATTTATCTCACTCTATAGAATGTAACACGTAAACATTTTTCGCCTGTGCAACCCCGACTTAACGACCGGAAAGTTATTGTTTGTTAGCCTACCCTAGTGGTTTTAATATAATAGTGTTTATTTTAATTTAGGGTCCTTTCTTTCTTCATTATCTTTGCCTTGGTCTTCCTTTTGTCTTTACAAATATTTAGCCAACATTTTGAACCTATCACCAATCAAGAAAACGTTTTTTTACTAACTATATCTTCCTGTCAATAAAAAGCGCTGAAATTTGAGGCAGCATTTGTAAATTTTCTACAACTGTTATTATGTATCTGTTTTCTTTATTTAATGTCTTTTGTTTTAAACAACAATATCTTCCCTAGTGTTAAATAATTTAAAAAATAAACGTAACTGCAATTCAATTCAATTAAAATTAATTAACTGTTTTATGTATCCTACTGTAAATTTGGATCTAAATCTAATTACTCAAAGTTATAATATCTAGCTAATTTGATATTTAAAAAAGCGATTACGTATCTTCATCTTGCGTAGCATATCCGATACCGGACGGTGCACCCCTAGCATGTATATGTGTTGTACACAAATATACTTGGTACCTACAGTTTAACGCCGATTCAGATCGACTTAAAGTTGAGAGGTTTACTAGGCAATTACACTATCGCTGTTTCTTCATTGCCTTGCAAAGTAGTAAGACCAAAAACACAGATATGAAATGCGTAACCCTGTAACTCTCCCTAGAAAATCGATACTTGGTGCCGTACTGTTCTGTCTTTCTGTCGACAATTTTAATTTATTTATTTGCACAGAGTAGGTCGTTGTTGAATCAGCAAAGTCGGAAGTATGCTTCCTATTGGTCAGCATTTGTATGACGAAATGCTGACGGTGTTTACTGCATTTTTTGGAAATTGTGTTTCCTTACGGCATTGTGTTGCAACACCATATGGGTCCTTCCTTAGTGGATTACCAATCCGTAATAAGGTGTCCTGTAGGCCAATAGGTAAATATAGGCCAGAAAAATGTTTTTGCGGTTATAGCTTGATTTTTTGTGGTTGTGTTTATTTCATGTGGGCTGAAAAATGTACTCGCTTAACTACCGGACCTTGTGATCGTATGTGCCGTTATTGTCGCGGCAATGTTTTGTGACATTTGTGACGGTAATTTTTCATTTTATTGCGCTTGGTGTTTATTCAACTAAACGTTAGGGTCGAAATTTCGATCGAGAAATGGCATATAACTTATTATTTCCATTTCTGGATTATTTCATAAAGCGTATACATCCTTTCTTGTTATTGTAGGTTGACGAGTTGCTTTATTAGCCAAAAGCTGCAATACGTTATCAGGATTGTGCACACTGTCGAATGCCGTACACGAAACGAATTTTCTTTTCAATGCAACCACTGTTTTGGTATCGTTTTTAGAATTTCTACCTGAAAGACAGATTCATGAATAACTGGAGGCAAAATTAGCCTATAAATTGTGTTCCATTCCTAACTTGCACTGCTGGTGATATTCTTCAAAAAAAAACGGTTGCACCTTATCAAAGTACGCGACCTTCAACTTTGACACTAGTTTGTCATAACCGTATCTGGTAGTAGCTAACTATTCAACTTTCTTTCATCCTGTCCAATCCGTATGAATAGGAAATTTATCTGAGGCACCTAATGTTCCCGAACAACAAATAAAACTATCTGACAGTTAAGTACCCTAGTTTTTAAGTCATGTATGTTTTATGCGTATAGTTTTGAAACTTCCAGGATGATAATTACGTGTGTCTTAGAAACCGATCATTATTAATTGATAATTAACATCTTCTGTGATAATCTTTGTGATCGTAGGGTCATATGACAAATAGTTTTCACATATGTTTGCGCCAATATTTCGGTATTACTTGTTATTAATTTTACAGTTTAGTAGTTATAATTACAGAAGTCAACGTAACTTATTTGGAATTAAATTTGTATTTGAAAAATTAGAGTACTTCTTATCAAAACGTGAATTGTTCATTTGGCTTTTGTCATGTTTTTTTTTGTTTTGGAGAAAACAACAACAATGTTGCCGTTAGATAACTACAATGTAATATGTACGTAATTTATTTGCTAATTATTTTGTTGTTACTTGCTTATAAATTTATGTTTTATGCATATTTGTCTGTGACGCAAGTGGTAAGCTCTACCCTTAAATTATATGTTTATTAAGTTATCAGTTTGTTCGTTTGTGCGTTAAGTTTCTGCTGCTTGGAGTGATAACTACAATCTTGTAGAGTGGCACTCCTTCGTCTCAAAACATTTTTCTATGACTACATCTCTAAAAATCGCTTATGACCCCTTGCCGACAGTAGCTATCGGGTGGTGTTTCAAAACGACTACATTTTTTGTAGAAAACAAATTCTTCGATGTAAAAAAACCGTTGGTACATTGGTAGTAGAGGTAATTGCTGGATTTGGCTCTGGTTAAGTTTCCGTGGCGTTACCGTCAATGTAAGTGGTTTGATGAGGTCAATCGAGACTGTTGTTTCAAGTTTCATATCTTTAATGTTATGGTATTGGGTCGTCGTTTTATTACGGGGAATGGTCTTTTGTAATGCGTTCGAGAGATGATTTAGCTGTGTCACAGTAAACAAATACCTGATTGGCGGTTTGCAAGTCTTTCAACATGAATGTGTTTGGTCTCATGTGATTGGTTCCGGCTGTTGGGGTTAATTCTGCGAATTGCGAAGTGGATCTGCTGTGAGTGGCTAGGAATTCTCCTGGGAGTCTGATTGTATTGCCATCTGCTAGTTCGGTTGCGGATGATTGCAACTCTTCTTTCCATGTCAATCGTAGGCCAAACATAATCGTGGGCAGCAGTTTGGTCTATTGCTTTTTTTTGTTGGCATTAGATGGCAGTGACGGTGGAAACGTTCCACCATTCCGTTTGCTTGTAGGTGTTATGCCGTTGTTCGTAAATGATGAATCGTTTGAACAATTCTGACTTGAATTGTCGTCCTTGTTGGGTTGTAATGCATAAGGGAACACCGAAGCGTGTGATCAACTCGTTGTATAGTGTGCGCGTAATTGTTTCAACTTTAATGTTTTTATTTCAGGATAATAAAATCTGTCGTCAAATGTGAGGCAATATCATTTGCTTGTGAAATTGGTTGCGGTTCTACTATGTCGAAACTAGCGCATGGGTTTGCAATGGTTATGAAAAGCGTCTTGATAAGCCACTTTGGAGCGTTGACAATGTATGGTTGCTTGTGTCCATTACCGGTAATCTGCGTCAGCTCTGTGGTAAGTTGTAGCTTTCGCTTCGGGGTGTGTCAAATTGTGTATCGAGCGTTAGCGGTTGACAGATCGCAATATACGGCTGTGCTTCTTGGGCGTAGATACATTTGCAAATCGGTGTCTGCGAGACCTGTGCTTTTATGATATCATCAAAGTCGATCGGGGCTGTTGCAATGGTTTCGATGCAAAAAAAAAACGCACAACAAAGATTTTAGTCGACATCGGCGATTTTCTATACAAATTAGTTAGCCAATCACGCCACAAAACAAATGAATGCACAATTGCAACACACGGTCTTACAATGTTTAACCACAACTAAGGCTTGCAAAAATCTTTGACCAAAATCCATCATTGGGGTCGAATTTCTGCATCACTACCAAGTATTGGTGGACATCCATATCAACAATATGATAAATTAATTAACCAACATCTTGGGAGTCACCGGGGTGACGCTGGAGTAAGAAAGACGTACAATACGTGACATCTCAGGAACTCCTTTCCACGAAAGCCTAAAGAAATTTCTCGAAATCACGAGACCTAAACACCAACAAAGCCCTACATCCAAACCACACTGATCCCATAAGTTAAAGTTACGCCTGCAAATCAAATCGAACAGGACAATATTTATTATCTATCTAAGGTAAGGTTACATTGCTGTTCCAGAGGCCCTACAAATTTGAATTTAGGTCACTGAATTTGCAAGAAACCACCTCTCCTACGTCACGAAACATCAAAGCTTGGGTTTATGTCAAAATTCAAGAAAGTTATCGTGAGTCATGAGTCACTTTTGACGTCCACAACATTTTGTCACATCAAATACATCTACAAGCAACAACTTGTCTTTCATTTCCTAAAAAATTTCTCGAATCGGTACCATAGCTACCAACATCAGACCAAAACCAAACAACCCAAAGCAAAACAAATTATGCTGTTAGACGCGTACACTGTATGTACTGTTAGCCATGCAATATCTACGTAAAATAAGCGCCTTCCTTCATCAAAACCGGCTTTAACGGAGAAATATGAATTTAAACAATTAAATTATGTATATTTTTGTAATATGTGATTGATGTATCCTACAAAACCTTGTTTTTTTTACTTAGCTATAATAATCGATACTTCAAAATTGTTTTTATTTAATTTATAAGCACTTAGAGATATAGTTCTATCTTTTTATCTAGACGTTGTATTTGTTTTGAACAATCTTTTTGTCATTCTGAGTAGTTTTCTAATCTTAAATTGTTTTAAATATATATGATTTTAGATCATTTTAAAATAAAACAAAAAATATTCGTTTGACGTTATATTGATACTATTATTGTGGACTATATTTATTTAAGTCAAAAACAAAAATACTGAAAATACCGATCAACTTTTCCGGTCAAAATGATTTTGGTTACAATTATTTTTAAATAAAAAATATATTATAATACCATGTATTTCTTCTTTTTATAATTAAAAGATACAACTGTAATCAAATAATTTTAGTAACAAAATGATTAATCGTATACGTTTATCTTTATCAACGTTTCGTTTCACATAAATATGTTGAACGATGTGTTATGAAATTATTTGTTATCGAACTTTTAATTGCAATGATTTGGTTAATTTTAATAGTAATTGTTGTGTGTGTACTGTTTTATTATAAAGCAGTTAAACCATTAGACCATTGGAAAGATCGCGGAGTGGTTCATATAAACCATTGCCCATTTTTTGGAAATTTTGCATCAATCGCTTTTCAACAAGTATCCTTATTTGATGAATTACGCAATTGGTATTGCCAATATCGAACGAAAGGTACAGTATTAATTTATTTAATTACATTCATGTCAAAATTATAAGGCTAAGTGCAAACAAAACAAGATAATAGATTAAATACTTGATGATAAAATTAAGAATGTGGTTATTCTATTGCAAAATATTTTTTTCTATTTTATAGTCAACTGGCAATCTTTGAGTTGCTTTTGATACAGTTTTTCGGACATATTGTGCCTCTTTATGTACTAGTCCTTCTTTGTTTTTTTATGGACGGCTGTCAATGCCAAACATAAATTTAAGAATAAATGTGGGGATTTGAGTAAAACTGACCGTAAAATCTTGTATGCAACTCGACCATAATTGGTCTGGACAAAGCTACGGTCTCGCTCCTCCGTAGCTTGTCTATAATTCTGTGGCTCGTCCATAAAAACGTAGATTATGAACTTGTTACATAAATATCTATAATATTATAATTTATTTGTAATCCAGAAAGTCAGAAATAAGTAAATTTTTTTAGGTACTTTGGTATGCATCAATTTATGACACCGATTTTGATGATTCGCGACTTAGATTTAATCAAAAAAATAACTGTAAAAGATTTTGAGTTCTTCATCGATCACAACAATTTAATTACCGAAACAGTGGAACCATTGATGGGAAAATTTGTTAAACTTAAAAGGCCAAAGATGGCGCGACATGAGAGCAACTCTTAGTCCGGCGTTCACCAGTAGCAAAATGAAAATGATGTTTTCTTTAATATCTGAATGCGCCGAAGAGTTTACACAGTACTTTCAAAAACAAAACAGTGAATTGATTGTAGTCGAAATGAAAGACATTTTTACTCGATTTACCAATGACGTAATTGCAACAACCGCATTTGGTTTAAAGTGCAATTCTATGGAGGATAAAAACAATAGTTTTTATTTGATGGGGAAGAAAGTGACCTCGAGTGGGGCATCAGCTTTTATTAAAATAAACTTTGCAACCGTATTTCCAAAGTTAGGGAAGGTGGGTAGTTTATTAATTGTTGTTTATTAAAAAAGTGTTACACATTTCCGGTTACAGCTTTTGCAATTACGGATACTTCCAAAATCTGCTGTTGACTTTTTTACACAAGCAATTCGCGAAACTTTAAGTAAAAGAGAGAAAGCTGAGTTAGTTCGACCCGATATGATTCATTTATTGATGGAAGCTCGTAAAGAACAAATCAAAGCTTCTGATGGAAATTTAGAAATGGCACTTACAGATGAAGACATAACAGCGCAAGCATTAATCTTCTTCTTCGGTGGTTTTGAAACTTCAGCATCTTTAATGACATTTATCGCATACGAACTGGCTTTACACCAAGATGTTCAGAAACGATTGCAGAATGAGATTGACGAAACATTAAAGGAGTGTAACGGTAGATTAACTTACGAAGCTTTACATAAAATGAAATACATGGACATGGTTGTATCTGGTTAGAAAAATATATATTTAAAAGTCAAATTAACAAAATATATACCATACTTTTTTCAGAAACTTTAAGGAAGTGGCCTGCAGGCTTTGCAATTGATCGGATGTGCGTAAAAGATTACGTAGTAAATCCCGTTAATGCTTGGGAAAAACAATTACTTATCGAAAAAGGCACAATAGTTCAAGTTTCCATCGTGGGAATTCATCGAGATCCACAATATTTTCCTAATCCTGAAAAATTCGATCCGGAGCGTTTCAGCGATGAAAATAAACAGAATATCTGAACCATTTGCTTATTTACCATTTGGATCCGGACCAAGAATTTGCATAGGTATGTTCAACGACTAATTTCAACGTAATTGACTGATTTTATTGTTGCAGCATCTCGATTTGCCCTGATGGAAAATAAAATATTGATGTTTCACTTGTTATCTAATTTTAACATATTAAGAATCGACAAAACATTGCACCCAATAAAACTTTCGGGAAAGACTATCAATATTATACCGGCTGAAGGTGTTTGGTTGGGTATTAGTCCGAGGAACTAATTAAAGAATTGACGATTTGCAGAAGGAATAATGTTGAGAAACTTGTGTCCGTGGTTTGTTTAAGTTACTATTATATTTTATACAAATTTTAATATTACAAAACAAAGAAAATATCAATGTTGGTCATGTGTATTATAGTTATTTCAGCTTACGGTTTGATTCATTTAAAGATGAAACGAATGAACATGAAAAAAAGACTTTCTTATTATTCCTTTGTTGTTATGACAATACTATAGTTATGAAATTGGTATGCATTGTTTTATACATAAAAATCTGAGACTTGAGGCTACATAATATACACAAAGTTATTAACTAACAAAAGCGAAAACCTTTTTTTAATTATTTGTTAGAGACAAATATGCGTCACCACCAACACGGTGCACACCACAAGGTACCCACCGAGCAACATGATCAGAGTGTAACTCTTGGAACGAAACGCACCTCCGTTAGATTTGGATATGTAACAAACACCTCGTATTAAAAATTTTCACCCAAAGAAAAAATTAAAATATTGAAATACCTATATAATTTTTTTTGTTGTAATGTTTACAGAAGCGATACGTAAATTTTTATGGTACTTTAAGAAAACTATATCACTATACAATCAAAGCCCGTTTTATCTGCCATTGGAAAACAATGTCAACATGAGTACTTGAACAAGAATTGAATTTAAAAATTCCACAGATGTGTTATCAATGGAACAGATTTTTTACTATCCAGTAGGTGTCTGCTTTGGTTTCAAGTTTCAACAAAAAAGAGAACCGGTCCTAAAAACAGTGCTATAAAAAAATAAAAAGCAATTTAATCCACCCGCAAACTCCATCCCTATTCAAAGCCTCGATGCATTCATTGCATGTTTTATTATGAGTACTAAAACTGTTACAGACAAATGAAACTTAAAAGGTTATGGAGCAAACTATTTTAATTAGATCGAAGGCGTTAAATTATTGCGACTCCTTTATGTACACTCGGCTATACTTGCTTGTCTGTAGGCGTCGTAAGTTGAAGGAAAACAAGTGATCGTACAGAAAAGGAATTAATTATTTTTATTTCGAATTATGAATAATTTCGGTGAGGCGCCACTGGTTCTGAGATAAAAAACAGACTATCGGTTTGAACCAGAAATCCCCAATAGTTGTAAAATTCGTAGGCTAAATTAAAACAACAAGGATCCACACGTAAAAATAGGATGTTATTTCTTTTTGCGATTGATGACAATAAAAACATAAGGTAAAAGCACCATATTCCGCCGTATTTAGGGTAATTTTGTGTTTGAGTTCTAATAGTTCAGTCATTAAGTTCATGTTACCTTGCAAAAATCCGGTAAAAGTTTTTTTTTTTACTTGTATATGATGGTGCCAGCATTAAAAAACTAAGTTTTCCAATTCGGCTGACCTCGGGAGAACTTTCTGTGGCCAAAAACACGGTTTTTACGGTTTTTTGTTTTTTTTCAAGATATCTCGGGGCTGGTTGCTCTTAGGTGTTTATTTTTTATTTCATCTTAAAGAGGACAAAATAATGAATAAATTTTATTATAATTTTTTTTCCTAAACCTATGAACAAGCGCCCTACCGCGCCGAGAAGAAGTGACATTTTTTCCCAAATTAGCGGAAAGTGCATTTTACATTCTTTTCTGCGTCCATTACTTATATTAAACCATTTCTATTTTCGATTAACTGTGTTTAATAATTAATATATACATATACAGTATGAGAGGAAAGCTATTTCTTATTAAATTTTTTTCTCTATGATTCTCTGTACACCCCCTACTCTAATCCCTCCACTCCCCCTCCACCCCCCCCGGCCTCCTCCACCCCGTAACTACTCGATAATTTTACGTAGGAAGGTTGATTTTTAGAAGAAAAAAATCTATAAATCTGAATAGAATAATATTTAAGTATTTAAAAATACTTGACATGTAATTTCAGTTATACATGATAATAGACGATAATACACCATAATATTAGAAACCAAAATTATGAAATGAAAAACGTTAGTAATTGAAATTATCTTGCGCACGTTATTTCTTATGCCGTTTAGATGGTCCTGGTTGAACATCATCTATATCCCGGGCAGCAGTGACAGTCTCGGCACCCTGCTGAGGAAAATACCGGTTGCATCTGAATCATCTCCGTCGGCTTGAATTTTCTCTATCATGTGAAATGTTTCATCATCTTCTTCATCTTCTTCCTCAGCGGGAAGAATTTCAGGCACATTTTCACAAGTAATACCACTGCAATTTTTACAAATTGTTGAACATTTCAAGCCTGCCTTTCGGCAGGTACATGATCCGCTACAACCCTTCTTGCAAGAACAGGAAATTACTTTAAGTAGCGACTCAGGCGCTGGGTTTATACTCGTCTCAATAGGCCTGAGACCGTGACTGCTGCGTATCCATCCCCATTCTTCTGGATTTTCACATTTCCCAACCAAGTTTGTACTTGGTAGTAACATCGTAGTGAATGATATCGCGCTGCGTCTCGTGTTGGTGGTAGTCTAGAGAGATCAAATTTACTCTTCGTTGCCGATTTTGCAAATAGCTGATACCGTAGTGTGTCCAGTGTTTGGTCGGTGCCAATGGCACCACCATACAATACCATAATAAACTTCTCTCCTGCCATGGCTACTTCTTCTTTGCTGGCGTCTGGTTTGTTGAACACTTGAACCACTTCCCTTATCTCTGATAATTTCTCAAAAATAGAACACATTTTCATCTTTCCTTGGCCAAGAGAGAGGATGTGGTATCGCACCCGCTAATCGCATGGATGAAAAGAATGTTCTCAACGTCGTACTTGAATGAAGTAGATGACAATAATAAATCAGCTACATTCCCTCTTCCAGGTTTACGGAAAAATATGTTTTTATGATTTTGTCCTATTCCTGTCATCAGTACAAGAAGATCTATATCTTCCCCAACTATTGATACGCTTTCGAACTCCTGAGCTTTTGAAATTGCAGTAGTTAGGATTAAAACGTCAGCGTCCTCTTCTGCCTGGTTTACTTGAATTCCACATAGTTCCAGTTCCCTTTTGAGCATGGAAATTAAACGGCTCTTATTATTGTCATTCGCCAAGAATTTATCCTGTGGAACTTGATTGATGCTGTCTGCATCGAAGATAACGTCAGCAGAAGTATGCATCTTAAAACGGCGATGCCTTTCTGAGCTCTCTACGCCACTGTGAGGAGCATCAGGTGGATATCCATCAAAGACAACTGAAATGTGTGCTCCGTAGTGTCTTTTCAAATAAGTAGAGTAACTCTTAACAATTGTATCAAAGGAAGAATTTCGAGGCCAAACAACTTTATGCAGGAGATATCCTCCATCAACGACAACACATTTATTTTCCCCGATCAATTCCTGGTCCTGAATTTTGGTAAAAGCGTTGTAAAATGATGATTTGGTTCCCTTCATCATCCCTTCTTCCGAGAACAAGGACATAGGGTACGGTGCGAGTTCGTAGGTGAAAAACAGTTTTAAATCTTCCTCAGACTGTTTAGCAATACATAACCTCTGAAAAAGGGTCATTGGATCAACAGGAGTGACTTTAAGTTTTCCTACTTTGACAACAGTTGCAAGTGTTACTACCGCATTTTTCTCTTGAATTTTACATTCTGAAAATCGTCATTAACTATTCTTGTAACCTCAGTCGTTCCCACTTCTTGCGACATATGGCAATTCACGTCAGGCCCTCCAACAATTCCACTGCTCAACGACATTAGCACATCCGTTTTGGGAATGGAGGATGTTGTGACAGCCAGGCATGTAGTTTATTTGAGTCATGCTTGTCTCGGTCAATGCGTGAACTTCTCATATCCACGTGCTGTTCTGAAGTTTCAGACTGTACGTTGCAGTATTCTTCAATTGCATCACATATATTCTGCATGTACACCATGCCCAAAGTCCATTTGGTTAAAACACTATCTGTGATACCTCTGCCATGAGTAAGCCCTCCAGAGCTTTTCATTGCCTTCATTAGGGTTTGTTCAATGGTCATGTCTGACCAAATTCCACACCAATGTTTGTCGGAGCGCCGTATGGTAAAATATCCTTTGTTGTAAACTTTTGATATTCTGTTGGATCCATTTTATCTTCTAGTTTCAACATATCCTGTAGGTAGAGGTGACCACATTTAGCATACAAAAAATGTCCTGCTGCGTGAAAGAAAGGGAGCAATTTTGGACAGTTTCAAGATGAAGCTTCCAATTGCCAGTTCGCTCTGCCTCAATGAACTGTTTGATAAGTGTAGTCATACGAAAATACTGAACCCATAACTTAGCAGTGGGTCCATTGCTTTCGAGAGAACTAAGGGTTTGTCCGAATTTTTTGGTGATATCTTGGAAGCAGGTATTACTGGCGTGTATCATAGGAAGATCAAAGTTATTAATCATGTCTTCCATCGCAGTTCGTTCGCTCTCTGTTAGCTCTATTAGATCCCACACCAGACAACCCAACACAAGATGAGTTAATGTATGAGCTCTGACAGCCCGTGCATACGCATGTCCAGACATTAATTTATCAACGCTATTTTCAGCGTAAATTGCGGTTAACAGTTGTTTCAAGCCGCTTCCAGTCATTATCTTTCCAACTGACCCCATAAATGACATTAGAAGGTGAAAACCTCCCAGTCGCACAGTAACGTTGTTCAAGTCAGGATGACCACTTGCAAGAATATCCCTTGCTTTTAAATACAACGGCTGGTCAAAAGTTACGAAGCACATCTTTTGATTGCGTTTTCTACACTCATCTGATGCAATTAGAAGAGAAGTGTATACTGTATCGTACTGATTTGGTGGAGAGTTGATAAAAGGTAAGCACATTATCTTGGAACGTTCGTATTCTTCATTAGTGGTCGCCTGTTCCATAAAGCCATTCCATCCGGGAACACTGTGATTGTTTGACCATTTACCATAAAGCCAAATGATATCGGTGGTTAAAGGAACAATTACGAACTGATTCCTGTCAAAATTGAGGAAATAAAAGAACGTGGCCTTACTGCGCTTATAACAGCATGTGACAAAGCGACACATTTCTTCTTCCATTTATCAAATGCACCCCGTTTGTGCCTCAAAATGATGGATTCGAAGAATAATTTCAATGAAACGGGAATGACCGAGTCAGCGTTAGATAAAAAATTATCAGACGGAGGATACTCTTCAGTATTGTACACTTGCGACCGTATATCTTCTAATATAATATCAGCTGCTGCTTTGACAACTCGCAGACGTTCTTCTTGAGGATCTGATTTTCTGTTAGAATACCAGTTGTCACTGAGTATTCTGTACCCAACTTTTCGGAAACAAACAACCGCCTTTTTTTTGAAGTTTCAGCTATTAGTACATCTTCTCCATATTTCATGTAGAGGCGTGCTTTCACTGTTCTTATATCAGGTCGAAAATCTCCCTCTATTGCATTCATTAAATCATCAATAGGAAACTGACACTCTGCTGAGTTCAGTTCAAGGTAAGAACAAATGTTCTCCATAGCTTCGTCGATGTTTGTTGCAGGACGGCGCCCTCTTTTTCCCACCTCCAGGCTTCTGATAAAGTTTTCTTTGACACAACCGGTGGTACCAGGCTTCCACAGCTACCAAGTCATTTACATTTTTATTCGTTCTTGTATTTCCCGGGCCCATTCATCAGCACGTTTTCCGCTGCTTCCATGATAGTATTTTTTATGTCGAGTTTCATGACTTGATGAATATAGTTTCTTTCTGCGTGTGGCAGTCTTTCTTGTTTTGCAACGAAGTCTTCAGTAGCTCCCTCTCCACACAAAAGCACTGGGCTTTAAAATTAAAAACCTCATTCCTTGATCGAAGTGATGACGATACACTAGGTTGTTGAGCACCAGTATTACTTCCACGACGAAGAAAAGCTGCAATCATATTTTCATTTGTGTAAGTTTTCTGGCAAGCGCTGTGCAAGGTCACTTGTTTTAGGCTATTCAATAAACGTTGATGTTCCGGATTCTGACGTTTAACACTGCACTCTTGGAGAGTTTTCACGCCTCTCTCTTTAACAATAATCGTACGTCCTTCACTTAAACTAAGCTGACAAATAAAGCATATACCCGCATTAGGTACACTCATATTTGAAATTATTTATAATTTTAGAAATAAATAAACAAAATAAAATTATGTGGATTGGTTTAGCATTTTCATTTAGGCATTATAATAAATTTACTAAAACCGGCTGTCAAAATAGTGTGCAGGGTACATAACTGAACTAACTGGAAACAACACCACACCAGTACAGGGCAACATTATTGCTCCGTTTCACCACCTTCACATCATGCAATACCATATCCATCCACACGCCTTAATTACATTATTACAATTATATTATTATTTTAAATACGGTATTATTATTATATTATTCTTCTTCATATTATACTAAACAAGTACTGGAAAATTGTGGGCAAACACGAAATAAAATCTGATTCCGATTTTATTGTTTCTAAATATAAACACATATACGTTACGTCAGTCAAGTAGTTCTACTATTACGGCGGGATGGGAGGGGTTGGAGAGAGTGTGTAGGAGAAGGGAGAGTAGACGATGACAACACAAAGAGGTTGTAGGGAAAGAGCATAAACGTTGGTATAAATCATTAAATAAATGTCAATTCTTCTGGACGCGGTAGCGCGCTTGTTCATAGGTTTAGGAAAAAGTGTTATAATAACATTTATTCATTATTTTGTCCTCTTTAAGATAAAAAAAGTAAACACCTACGAGCAACCATCTCCAAGATATCTTTAAAAAACACAAAAAATGTAAAAAACCGTGTTTTTTGGCCACAGAAAGTTCTCCTGAGGTCAACCGAATTGGAAAACTTGGTTTTTAATGCTGGCACCATCATATACAAGTAAAAAAAAACTTCTATCCGATTTTTGCAAGCAAAACGATTCTTTAGTGGCCTATCCACTGTACTATAATATTAGAAAGAGAAATCTAGTTATAACATATCTGACATTTGTAAACTGTAAACTGATATATCCTGAATTATAGGAATTTTTTTCACAGGATAAAATGTATATTTTATATATTTTATATATATATAATTACGACTTATTTTTTTATTTGTATTTTTTTCATAAATGTATTAATATACAAAAAAACATAGAAAGAAATGTAGGACAAAATATGAAAAATTTATTAAACTAATAAGGATATTAACAAAATTCAAAATAAACCTATAATAATAAAAAAACATAAATTTGTATTAACATCTTATAAGTATAACATTGGCAATATTGAAAATTTGTACTTAATTCATTGAAAAGAATATTGCACATTTAGTTCATATCTTTTATTTCAGGAACCGAATAATACCCCTTTTGTTTTAAGGCGAGGAGCGCCTATACCACAAACAATTTCATCTTTTTCGTACCAGATGATATCGTCAATACTTGGTCATCTCCAGTGGAACCCAATTCATTCAATGGTCTTAATAAAATATTTGGTTCCATCTCTGTCAATAACTTGACCTGGAAAGTGTTTATTTTCATATACAAAATTCACGTTATCATCTTTTTGATAACCGTTATCTTTTTTGCACTCACTTTCCACTCTTTCACAATTTGCATCTTCTGAATCCATTGCCCATACATCTTCTGATTTTTCTTCCATTCCGGCCGCCACATTCTCATGTTCTTTATTTGTTTTTCCTGCTTCCAGTTGTTCTTGGTCTTTTGTTCCATTGTCTACTTCTTTTGTTTTTTTTTGTTTAATTTCTAAGGGATTGTCGTTCTCTTTTCGTTCTTCTTGTCTAAAGTATCTCTTTCTTTTTCTCCTTTTTTTCCAATTTTTCCGCTTCCAGTCGCCTTTGATACTCTACAAATTCGTCAGCTATGGCAACAATCGGTGTTATTTTATTGGTTACTCGTTTTTTTGCATTTTTTTGGCTTCTTGGGAAAATAAAAGGCATTTCTAAATGGTATAGGAAACTTGGGCGGTGTTTTGAAATAGGAAGTTGATTGACTACTACATTGTTCTGGAGATACTTCAGAAAGTGGTGGGTTGACAAAATTAGATTTTACGGGCGTCGTCGTCGTTTGAGTGGAAGGTGTAATAAAACTCTTATTTAAGGCAATATTTTCTATATCATTGACTTTGGCGTCGTTAACATCGAGTTTAACAGACGATGGTTGACTGAGAGGTGTAGAAAGATTCATTGTTGTTAATTGAATGGGTAGGAGGTGTAATTGATTCTAAGTAATCTATTTTTAGAATTTGAATTTTATTTGTGGAATTGTCATCGGAAATACTACGACATAGTTGTGAAGAAGAAGCATCTAAAGTTTGTTCACTTATTTGGTTAGTTGGCTGATCTCTTTTGTATATATCATTAATTTCAACGTGCTCATTATTTTCTAATTGTAAAATTTCATTTGCACCACTAACATCTAATTCTAAAAAACCGTCTTGTCCAACGCTAAATAGACCAAAATCTTCATAATCGTTGATGTTCTTAATTAATGTTGAATCACGTAATTGATGTAGTGAGGTATCTTCATTATCATGAAGAGGCTCTTCAAGATCTTGGGCAATATGTTGTTCAGTTTCACTTAATGGAGAATTTAATAATAATTGGTCATTTATTTGCTCTTCAAGATAAAATGATTGCCAAAATTCAAAAAGTTTGGAATATGATAAATTCCCTGACCAACCAGAATTAAAAAATTGTTTAAACTGGCGTAATATTTCAGGCAATAATCTGCTTTCAAACTGTCTTCTAAAATCTGATCCTGGTTTTAGTGCTGCGATTTTGGAAGAGACTTGTAGAGATGTGGTCTGTGTCGCTGGATCTTCTCTTGTTTGGAGTTTTTCGAATTTAACATTGAAAGGATATAATCCAGTACATTCAAACGCACTTTGAATTATTTGAGGTCTTAAGGTCTTATCAAAACAATTTTTTTCCAACATCGAAAATTTCGTTCTTTTAATTTTGTTGAATTCATGTTCAATTCTAAAATCATGTACTATTATTCGCCATGTGGCTTTTACGGGACGGAACACTGCTACATCTAAGGCCTGCATAATGTGTGTGGAATTTGAAACCAATGCTACAAATACAATTCCATTTTCCCTGCAGAACTCACTCAATGGCAATGAAATATAGCTGGTATGACCGTCAAGAAAAAGTACGACAGGCAGTGTAATGTTGTTTTTTTAACCAATTATAGAATACGTTTGTTATATATTCAAAAAATGCTTCCGCATTCATCCAACCGCTCTCAGTATACCCGCAACCCCAACCAGTTGGCATAGATGAGGAATATTTTTGGCATCCTTGACTTATGGAAATACCACCATCGGCGGGGCTACTTGACCGTTCGCGGAAATGTTGGCTAAAACTGTGAGGCATTCTTTATCGTCATTTATGACCCTGTTGGAAACAGTTTTGGAACATTTTTCATCAGCACTTGTTTTTCTGTAGGACTTAAAAAAATGCGTTTCGTCACAGTTATATATTCTGCTGGGTTTCCCAAAACTTCCGTTATTCCTTTTTTACAAAATATTCGTACACCTTTACAAACCAATTCCTAATGGACGCCCTCAGTTACTCCAGTTCGGCTTGAAGTTAAGGTTTTGTGATACTCGACAAAACACATCTTTATTTCGTTTTAAAATCCCTGGTACCAATGCTTTCCAGGTATTCCATCCTTAAAAGGATTGGGACGATTTAGGTTATTCTATCAATGTGGCTACAGCGTCAATTAGTTAAACTTTAGTCACTAGAAAACCAGCATCTCCTAAAAAGTGAATCCAATCAACTATTAGTTTTTCTTCTTTAGCTGTTAGGATAGGCGGTTGTCCACTTGTCTTAAAAACATCTTTTTGTTTTTTCTTGTCCTTTAATGTGGTCTGTGGTATTCCGTAAATTTGGGATGCTTTATAAACCGACATATTACCTTGATTTATTTCTTCAAGGGCTTGTGCAACTGATGCTTTTGAATACTTTAGATTTAATTTTTATATTTAGCTTTTTATTGGTGTAGGTGCCATTTTGCTGAAAATAAAAAAAATATCAGCAAAGGCAATAAAAAACATCTTATTACGATTACGACGTATTACGACGACATTGGATCTCGTAACGAAAAAAAGGACCATTATTCCGATTGTATCAATATTTGAAGAGAAATGAAAAATTAAATTTTAAATATAATTATTACCAAAAACTAAAAGTCTTTTCACATTAGAAGAAAGTATTATTTTGTTTATTTAAAAAAGTAGAGATTATTGTGCGTGTTCCTATTAGTAAGAAACATAATTTGGCGCGTATTCCTTTAATATATCTTAATTAAGTTTCTAGTGGGATAATCGATGAAACACATTTGCTTTTTCATATATTAAAGCATGTTCTACAGTCCACAAATACTTTTCTTTTTATTACAGATTATATAGATTTTAAAATTTGATTTAAGTACAATTGAACAAAAACCCATATTTCGGCGTATTAAGGCGACATTAGCTCTCGTAACAAAAAACCGACCCTTATCCGACCTATTTTTTTTTTTTAAAGGCCTATCAGATTTTTGTGTCCACATTTTAAACTATAAGAAATAAAAATGAAATTTTTAATATACTTTTTTCTAAACTAAGAATCTTATCACTTGAGAAGAGTTTTTTAATAAATTTAATACAAAACTAAAAATTGTTATGAGTGTTCATATTAGTAACAAAAAATATTTTGGCGCTTATTCTTTTAGCATAAAATACTTAGGTTTCTAGTGAGAAATCTAAGACGTCGGATTTTGCTTCCATTTATATACAGGGTGTCCCACCAGGAACGCCATCGATAGATTATAGAAAAACTGTATATGGGAAAAATTTGAAAATTTGGTAGTATACTAACATCGACAGGGGCAGTTTCGTTAAAATATTTTCAAGATGGTGACACTTCCGGTTATACCGGAAGTAGGTGTCAAGTTGCTTATTTTAAATGGAACATCCTATATATTATTCTATTTTTGGATTTTGCACAAAATTGTAGACATATTTTGTGTATAATGTCTATACCTAAGTCTAACTGTTTTGGACTTATTTTAAATTTTATGTCCAAAAATGACGTTTTCAGGCCTAAACAAAATTATAAAATTTTCCTATACTAATGCCTTTATTATTTAATTGGAATAGGTTTTCTTGTAGCAGGGACCTATTTTAGTGGGCTATGTCGATATTTTGATAATAAATTAATACAGGGCGATCAAAAAAAAGATTAAAAATTAAATTCAAAAAACACGTCAAAAGTCATTTTTTTAAAAATGCAAGCACCATGTTTTTATAATTTTATCTTATTTAGCATCAAAAATAAGGTTGACTTTGTACAAGGTTGTCTATTCAAAAATTCATGGTTTCGAAATATTGGCAATTTAACATTTTTTTTTGTTGCACAAATGCTATTGATTTCTTTTAATATGAATGGTTATTCCTAGTTGGCCATGATGGCGTTAGAAAACAATCATCTGTCAAGGATATGTCAAACTGTGTGTATCAAACTAAGAAATGCCAACAGTTAATTGTACCGACTGTGAGTGTTAAAGTGCATATCGTTATCAAAGCGATAACTTATTATGCTTGAAACACACATGTGTCGATAAAGCCAAGTAATTACTTGTATAGTATTACACACGCAACGAAAGAAGACCTGGCTTTATCGACACACGTGTGTTTCAAACATTTAAAGTTATCGCTTTGGTAACGATATGCACTTTAACACTCACAGTCGGTATAGTTAACTGTAACACATGTTCTTAATATAACTTTATCACATTGTCCATAAATAATAAATAAATTTAAGTAATCTTCGTTTGTATAATTTAAGCGTCCCGGCATGATTATTGAAAATTTTTAACAGTTTGACATATCCTTGACAGATGATTGTTTTCTAACGCCATCATGGCCAACTAGGAATAACCATTCATATTAAAAGAAATACAATAGCATTTGTGCAACAAAAAAAAGTTAAATTGCCAATATTTCGAAAACCATGAATTTTTGAATAGACAACCTTGTACAAAGTCAACCTTATTTTGATGCTAAATAAAATAAAGCTATAAAAACATGGTGCTTGCATTTTAAAAAATGACTTTTGACGTGTTTTGAATTTAATTTTAATCCTTTTTTTGATCGCCCTGTATTAATTTATTATCAAAATATCGACATAGCCCACTAAAATAGGTCCCCTGCTACAAAGAAACCTATTTCAATTAAATAATAAAGGCATTAGTATAGGGAAAATTTTATAATTTTGTTTAGGCCTGAAAACGTCATTTTGACATAAAATTTAAAATAAGTCCAAAACAGTTAGACTTAGGTATAGGACATTATACACAAAATGTGTCTAGAATTTTGGGCAAAATTCAAAAAATAGAATAATATATAGGGTGTTCCATTTAAAATAAGCAAGTTGACACATACTTCCGGTATAACCGGAAGTGTCACCATCTTGAAAATATTTTAGCGGAACTGCCCCGTCGATGTTAGTATACTACCAAATTTTCAAATTTTTCCCATGTACAGTTTTCTATAATCTATCGATGGCGTTCCCGGTGGGACACCCTGTATATGCTTATTTTAAATTTTATATATATTTTTTTTAAATTCAAACATAACTAAAATTCAAATTTGAATTAAAATACCAAAAAAAAAATTTATATTTATTATGGTGGCGGCGGCTCTCTCTATGAAAACCCAAACTCATCCTTATTTATAAATATAATTTAAACAAATTTCAATTAAAATAAAAAAACAAAACAAAACCAAAAAAAACAAAAAAACAAAAAACAAAAAAAAAACACAAAAAAAAAAAATAAGTAAATTAAACAAACAAAAAAAAAAAATAATTAAAAAATTAAAAAAACCTAAAAAAAACTACAACAACTACACACCATTATTAGATTTTTATTCAGTATGCCACCTGTCAACGACTCGATCGGAACTAAATGTTATCAAGATACAAATGACCGTAACTTCCCTTACCACTTTGGCGCTGTTGCACAATCTAATAAATACGTGTCAATGCTTTTACACGAGATGTCGTAAGACACACATTTTGCTTATGTTCATTGCTCCACGAGTTTAAAAGACCAACCGCCGTCTTGTACAGTTGTATACCGCACTTAAGTATACACCTCTGATGAACTCATAATAAGAGCGAAATGCGGCATCAGGTGTTCTTTCGTTGCGTGTTATGCTTCTGTACAAGTTTTACTTGGCTTTATCGACACACGTGCGTTTCAAACATTAAAGCTGTTGCTTAAATAGCGCTATGCACGTTAAACGCACACATGTCGTTACAATTAACTGTTGGCATTTTTCATAGTTTATACTAATCATACGTGTCAATGCTTTTACACGAGATGTCGTAAGACACACATTTTGCCTAATAAATTCTGTAAAAGATAATTTTGACCGTGTTTAAGTGTTTGCCACTATTTCAAAGATATCGCCAGAAAAAATTTGCCTTAAAGAAATAAGGCGAGATTAGGAGTTGATTTAGCATGCGTCAGAATATGGTGCTTTTACCTTACACAAGCACAAAACGAAATCACAGTCTTCAATTCGTTGAGATTAATTTTAAGATAAGACAAGCGCACAAATTGCCGAAGCAGAATAGACGCTACGTTCGAACGGCAATATTTGCGTAATTCGCGCGAGTTATAATATCTTAACGTCGCAATGTGCATAATCTAAACTTTTACAGAATTTAGCGTAAAATAGAGTTGTAACACGTATAAATAACGTCTACTTTAGGTTTACAATACCTGGTAGCAAGCTGTTGTTTAGAATGTGTGACGCAAAGCGTGATCGGACAAGAGCAGAAGAAAATTGTGCCTACCGCATCCAGAGGTTGTGAGATTCGTTTCTGCTGGAATGAAATAAACACTCCAAAGTCCAAGATTGTGTCTGTTGCTTGACCTTCGAACCTAAATCGTCTTAGCACGAACATTTTTTTTCGGCAATGCACGGCAATAGAAAACTCCAATTAAAAACTAGTGATTAGTTTACACCCAGAAATTTGTTTAAAACGGAAAAGAAAAGAACATCGGTGACATCGTTGCTTACAAGTGGGTGATAAAAACTTACGGTATTTAACCGGAAAGAAACGAAATCTTCCTCAAGGTTTAGTAATCATAAAGTAAATCGGTCTAGTGAAGCATTACAGCCTGCATGTTCCAAGAACTAGAGACTAAATATCATTCGATCGAACACCACGAGAGGTAGAAATTGAAAATGGCTAAAGTATTCGGTCCCATACCACAAATTATGGCGTAACGTTGAATCAATGAGAAAGTTAATAAAACCGCCATCTGTCGGCGCTTGAAAGAAACACAAAAAACATTTAGTGTTGAACATGCAAAAAAATCCGTAACAAAACTTACAAGTTACGGAATTGGGGGTTGTATTTTTGCAGCCTGGCTTCTCTAGAATCTGCTTGTTTTCTGGTATGCTCTTGCTGTACTCCATGATGTAGAAGCTTCCGTTGAGATGATGGCGTGGATTTACTACCTTCAAAGCGTTCTAAGAATGTCCGTAGGTTTTTTGATCTCAACATTCATCGTATGTAATCAAAATGAACGGAATTGGATTCCATCCATCTTTTACACTTCTCCTTATTGTATAATTAAGTGTCATTTTAAATCCCCGTTTTCCTTCTGTCCTGTCCTAGAACAGCTTCCAAACGCCCTTCAATCATCTTACCTGCGGCTCAAAAAAGTATCCTACTTCATGCAAGATATCTCGAGAGCAACAAACAGATTCTGTAGAAAAGGGAAGGTAACGCCGGAACAGAGAGTGGCTGCAGCAATGTTATCGAGAATTTTGAGGTAATGTGATCTGAAATCACTTTATTTGCCAACATAGTATCCGGAACATTCTATAAATCTAAGAAAATTTTTTAATTGTTACAATCCCCCACAACTTGATTTATTATGTTGTACCGAGCCGTCGCTGATACTATCAACTTCGTCGCAAAGGAATAATTTTTTTCAACATCTTGCTTCTGATGGATCTTGCATAGATGAGAAACTCTTTCGACGTTTTCCATAATGGTGGAATTGTCGTTTTTGATGTAGTGTCATTGAGTCTTTTCACAGAAGCTTTGGAACGGTTTCCGGCACTTTGAATGAGTAATAAACCTTGGCCATTATCAACTTCGGATAAAATTTGATGTGTCACTGGCTTAGGATTTTAACATTAATTGGAAAGGAGTATTTACGCCTCTTCTTTCTTGCAGTCTCAACGACATTTCTCGTCGCTTTTGAAACTCATAATTTAAAGAGGTTCAGTAACTCGATTTGTATTAGAAGCCCGACGCTGCAAAAGCCTAAAATTTTCAGATGCATTACTATAAATTTAAAAAATTTGTCACCTCCTTTTGGTGAAGAATTGTTTTTTTTGTACGCATAAATAAATTTTGATTCGTAAAAGCTCTTTGAGATAGAGATGCATTAATGTTTCGAAATGTTTCCGTTCCCTGCAATGCACTTGTGCTCAGGGTCAAGATTGTTGGAAGTTGTTTATGGTCATTTGATATTTTTCTTAATTCAGAGTTATAACGGATATTATGGTCACGTTCAGGCAATTAGAGTTTTCAGAAAATGCTTATTTCATAGGTCTCACACTTCGAGTTCTTTGAATTCTACTTCACATGTTGCATTTAGTTTCCTGGATCAAGGGTTTCTTTGTTTCCTTCTGGGAATGACAGTCGGTGTTGCCCGACGTTATCAGTTCATTTAACGATATGGTTGATTAAAAGAGAAGTAACACACGGCTTTGCCCTACGGTCTAAATTCTAGGTAAGCGGTTTTGTTTCTTAATTCTAAGAAAATTGTAGCCCAATAATTTTTTTTGTAACGTTCGGTGTGTGAAAAGAACCGATAAGTGGGGGTGACGCTTTGTTACCCGATGTTAGTTTTGAGTTTTTGAGTAGACGCCGAACGAATAAGATGTTTGGTTGTTAGTTAGTTACGCAACGACATAGCGGATTAACGTTGTTAAATTTTAACAATCGCGTCAGAACTCAAGTGTCGTAAATCATGTGCGTGAACTTAAAATAAAAATTAAGTGAACAGTAACCAGAAAGGAACTTTCTTTCGCCGCCCTTAAGAGAATACCGATCGAATATGTGGAAGATTCGATAATCCCGTATTACGGATAAGTGCCAACTCTGAAGCGCGCAAATTTTATTTTACGGTAGCAGTACTGCAAGTAAACGACTTCGTCAGATTAAGAAATGTGTTCGTATTGAAAATACTCTTGTGTTAAGGATTAATTACGTTGGTGATGGATTAGAAGAAAGAAGACAATTAACTACTGCAAGTAAACGAGTTCGTCGGATTAAGAAATGTGTTCCTATGGAATACGCTGGTAATGGATTAGAAGAAAGAAGACAATTAACGTAAGTACTTTTCGTTTCTTCAGAAGCTTCCGCGATGGTTAAGTTTGTGTGCGTGAACTTAAATTAGGGTAGGTCGCGTAAAGTCGGTTAAGTTGTGTAATAAGTTGTTGGCTGTTCTACTTTTATGGACCCCATTATGTAGTAGATTTGGGCGCGCTATAGCGGCAGGAATGTTAGTATTATAGGTAACGTATACAAATAGGTCTAGGACCCCGGGCATTCGCTCGTGTATTTGTTTTTTAATTTAATAGAGAGAACTGTTAGTAATGATTTTTCTCTTTTATTACCGCAAGTGCTTGCTTTTCTCCCTATTCTTCAGTAACCATTTGTCTAAACAATTAAAAGATTAGGGTAGCACTAATTTGCACCCACTGCTGGATATAGGTTTCTTCCAACGTCTTTTAGTCCTGTCTGTCTCGGACTCTGTTAGTCCAGTTTTTTGCAATTCTTGGTATGTCTCTAGGCCTCCACCCCATCAGTCTTCTAGTCCATCATTATCGCTTATGCGGGCCAAGTGTCCTGCTTATCTCCATTTAGATTTTACAATTTGTTGGATTATGTTGGTTACTTTTGTTCTCTTACTTATTGTAGCATTTGGTATCCTATCTCTTTTTATAACGCACAACATGTCTCTCTCCATTGATCTCTAAGCTACACTAAGTTTGGTTTTTGTGTTGTCTCTCGTCCTGCCGAAAGCTTTCAAATTTAAATATCTTCAATTCAGTTCAGATTTAACGGAGTTGAGGATGAGATGAAGCTAAAATCCTAATAATAAAGAACCAAGTTGGTCCTTCTGTTCTTCTTGGGAATATTTTACCAGATAGACACATTTACATTAAGCGAATTAAAAACTGACCAGGTGAAAAGGAATAGTTTGTTGAACGTGTGTTTTCACTGTATGGAACACATTATCTTTTTCAACGCCATTACAAACGTTTAAAGAATCAGTTTTCATTATAAAAGTGCAACTTCGCATTGGCTTCCAAAGCAAGTAGTGTTCTCCCACTACCTAATTGATCCAAATTTGGACGACCTTCCCTCAGTATGAATTCAACTGTTGTCACACCAACTCATCCGCCTTCCTTGGGCATTACGAAAAAGGAGGTACCATATAGAGCATAGATCATGTTTCCATTGATGTCTCCTAAAACAATAAAAATGATACGCAAGAGACGAAATAGAAATGTGAACATCATCTTCCATTCCTTGAAACCTGTATCAATGTTTACCTTCTGCTGTAGATACTGGTAAACAATAACATACTTAAAGAAGATGTATACTTTGAAGACTATTTAAGGTTATCCTCTAAGAAAACTAAATTGTCTTCTTTCAAAACCGTGTTTGTTTTCTTTTTACTATTCATGTGATAGCGTACGTAACAATTTTTCCCGTCGAATATGTATGTTGTAGTACTGCATTATTTGCTTAGAGAAGGTGTTAGTGTCTAAAGCAGACCCTAGACTATCAAGCGGCTTGATCAAATGCTTGAGGCTCCGATTGATGGGCGCTTCAAGCGTACTTTAATCAACACTTCAATCTTTTGAGCAAAACTTTCAGTCGAAGCTGAGAAGTAGAGGAGTGTGGAACGTATAATGGTGTCAAATGTAGATTTGGGCTTTCTGGCTTTAACATTGGTTGCTATAAAGAGGAGAACACCACAAAAGAAAAAGACGGTGGTCTAAGGACTGGTATAAAAGGAGGAACCGCTTCACTTATCAACATCTCCTGGTTCGGAACCAGAGGATTATAGGAGCTTTCTACGCATGGACCAAGAAAGTTTCGATAATCTACTTGATTTAGTCCCCCAAAACATTGAGAAGAAGGACACGAAAATGAGTGAGGCGATTTCTGCAAGTCAGAGAATGTCTGTCACGTTGAGGTACCTAGCGTCTGGCATAGATTTAGAAGACCTGAAATTCACGTGTGCCATTGCTCCGCAGACTCTGAAACTCATCATAATGGAAACTTGCTCTGCAATTATCAAGGCATTGAAGGAAAACATCCAGGTAAGAAATTATTGCCCAACTAAATCTCTTTATATTTTAAGAAAGGAAAAAAATTTACAAATAATACACCTATCGCATAGGTAATGTACATTATTGCTGAACTAAAAAGATTAGGGCACAAGTTCACATTGAAGTAAATGAGGAATAGAACATAGCAGCATGATCTTCATCAGACGTTTGGTGATGTTGCTCTGGGTATGAAGGGCTTTCACTTGGATGCGTCTGCCCTGGGTTGGAGTACCTTTGCCAACTATTCATTGAAGAAGATGACGATGAAGGTGGCGAGGGTGACCAACGAGGAGGGTGGGTTTGAAAACGCACTCCTTGTCAAGTTGCCCATTTTTGCTTCAAAAAGCGTGTCATTTATGATTTTTTCGGCGAAGCGTCGTTGGTTTGGAGTTAACTTTTTTAATTTCATAGCCCATCTCTTAGCCAGAATATCTTCTTCAGTCTCAGGTCGCCTAAAATATTCAGTCGCTAGTCCCACTAATTGATCAGTGCTATCAGGCCCACCTTTCCTTTTTTACCCGTCTTTACAGAGATGGCTGGTTTGGGAGTTGGGGGTGTAACTACCTCAGAAAGAGTCCCTAAACTTTCTAAACTGAGTTGTGATTGCGAGTCTTCATCCGGAGTCGGTTGCTGTAAAAAAAATAATGGTGTAATTTAGGCACAACAAAAATTTAATAATTAAATTATTATTTAGAGTACGTGTAAAGGTTATCATGAAAGTTTCGTTTTTTGTTTCTCTTCTAGGTTCCAAAATCGAAGGATCTTACTATTACAATTAGAAAGGTTCTTTCAGCATTGTACTTATGGCAATTGTGGATGCAAATTATAAATTTCTAATGGTTGATGTAGGAGCAAATGGCCGGGTTTCAGATGGTGGTGTGTTGAAAAACACATTATTTTGGCGCAAGTTTTCAGAACCAGCTTGACATGCCTGATCCTCGTGAGTTATCAGACACTCCTAATGAAAAATTTCCGTACATCTTCATTGGAGATGAAGCATTCCAACTTATCCCTCAATTCATGAAGCACTACAACAGAGCTGTTTTGACGAACAAGAAAAGCATTTTCAACTATAGACTCTCCCGAGCCAGAAGAGTTGTAGAAAATGCATTTGGTATATTAACGAAGAGATTCAAAATATTTTAAAATGCCATTAAATTTGAACCACCGAAAGCTGTGAAAATTGTAATGGCATGTTGCCATTTGCAACAACTACTTGTGCTCAAAGAACAGAGCCAACTATTCATTAAAGAAGATGACGATGAAGGTGGCGAGGGTGACCAACAAGGAAGGTGGGTTTGAAAACGAACTCCTTCCCTTGTCAAGTTGCCCATTTCTGCTTCAAAAAGCGTGTCATTTATGATTTTTTCGGCGAAGCGTCGTTGGTTTCGTTTTTTGTTTCTCTTCTAGGTTCCAAAATCGAAAGATGAATGGAAACGGGTTGCCCAGGAATTTGAAGAACAGTGGAATTTCCCCAACTGCGTGGGGATCGTTGATGGTAAACATGTACCAATCCAAAAACCTCCCCATTCTGGGTCCTACTATTACAATTACAAAGGTTCTTTCAGCATTGTGCTTATGGCAATTGTTGATGCAAATTATAAATTTCTGATGGTTGATGTGGGAGCAAATGGCCGAGTGTCAGATGGTGATGTGTTGAAGAACACATTATTTTGGCGCAAGTTGTCTTAGAACCACCTTGACATGCCTGATCCTCGTGAGTTATCAGACACTCCTAATGAAAAATTTCCGTACGTCTTCATTGGAGATGAAGCATTCCAACTTCTCCCTCAATTCATGAAGCCCTACAACAGAGCTGTTTTGACGAACAAGAAAAGGATTTTCAACTATAGACTCTCCCGAGCCAGAAGAGTTGTTGAAAATGCATTTGGTATATTAACGAAGAGATTCAAAATATTTCAAAATGCCATTAAATTTGAACCACCGAAAGCTGTGAAAATTGTAATGGCATGTTGCCATTTGCAACAACTACTTGTGCTCAAAGAACAGAGCAAAGTATTTGCAACCTCAGGATATTGACAAAGATGATATTGTGACTGGTGATGTGGAACCTGGGCCATGGAGGCAAGACATTCAAGAGATGGCACAACTTCAAAGAACCAAAGGCAATTCTACAGTAGAGGCAAAAAGGATAAGGGATGACTTCTGCAAATTTTTCAACACGTCTTGGTCAGATCCATGGCAAAACAATTGCCTTGTGTAACATTACTCGTGATATACAATAATTATAAATACTGTAAAAAAAATAAAATAAAATGAAATAAAATTCTTACCTCAAAAGTTTCGGTTTGTGCAATTTCCAACTGGTCTTTTATGAAGTGCATGTTATTGTAATACCAAAGCGAAAGTTCGAGGATGTCGTCTGTAGACGTCCCTGACACTTTTTTACCCTCGATGGCCTTGAACTCCCTGTTGAAGTTTGTTCTGAAAACGTTAATTTTTTGTTTCAATTGTTTCACACTGAAATCGGGTTTTATCTTTTTCAATGCCCCCACGATTTTTTCTAGCGCCGCACTTTTTTTATTCCTATTGAAATAATCCTTACTCTTCACTTTCCACAATTCCGGACAATCGCGATATAATTCAATTAACAAACTTATGAATTCCCGCTCCGAGATTTCGCGAACCTCGCTTTCCGAAGTGGCCGCCATGCCTTCCACCGCTTGACTGACGCAATGGTTGATGAAAATTGCCCTAGACTATCAAGCGGCTTGACCATCCGCTTGAGTCATTCAAACTTTTTATCAATCACCGTCAATGCTTGCTTCAAGCTTGAAACGGGTTTCTAAACTATCAATCACGCTTGATACAATCAATTTGCTCAAGCATTTGATCAAGTCGCTTGATAGTCTAGGGTCCTGCTTAAGAGTGGCATATTAGAATGGAATGGAGAAGTTACATCTGTTATATGAATGAGCTGTAATTAGTACTTTTTAAAATGCTGAATTTTCTAGCATGAATACATCATATTAAGTATAACGATGAGGTTATGTGTACAAAAAAAAATTGTTATGCATTCTTCCACTCGTAAGGTCACCAATGGTTTGTCGGCTCTATAGACCGCAAATATTATTGCAGGAGGCTGATACTTTGCGTGTAGTGTTTTTGACAAAGTATGTAAAGATCGGTTTTTGGGATTTTAAATTTCACAGCCGTTCCCGCCAAAATTGGTATTTGGGATGTGCTGAGACGTAAACCGCTCAATTTTGCTGCTTATATGTGTTTTCATGCGTAGAACCCAGACATAATCTCAGAATTTTAATTACAAAATTCTGATTTTGACGGGAACTATTTCGAAAAAATTAAAATTCCAAAAAAAACAATCTTAGATAATTTTATCAAGCAAACTTTTAGCCTCCTGCGGTAATAATTGTGGAATCTAAAGTGGACAAACCATTAGTGCCCTTATGACCCGTCCTAGGTAGAGGAGTAAATAAAAAAATTGTTTTTGTTCTCAAAAACTCTCTATTCTTGACGTATTCGTGCTAGAAAATTCAGCATATTAAAAAGTAGTAATGATAGCTCATACATACAGGGTGGGGTACTACCAACGAATTATTTTGTAGCACTAAAACGACAAATAATGTAAGAAATCTTAAGGCATACATATATCGAGATTATTTGAAAACACATTTTAAAAATATTTTTAATTGTACAGGGTGCTCCAGAAACTCGTACTATATCAAAGTTGGGTTATTTTAAATGGAACACCCGGTATTTTTTTCTATTTTTGAATTGTAGAATAAAAATAATGTATGTTTGTTAACATGTTTCTATACCTACTTACTTCTGTTTCTGAGATAAATCAATTTTACCTGATTTTCAGACCCTCCAAAAAAATTCCATAATTTCAAGATAAATAAGAACAAGCAATTTTGTTTTACATTAACTTACTAAGAACTTTCAACATCCCTTTTGCAATATTTACTATTATGTTATGATGTACAGAGTGTTTTAAATACTACCGCATAACGCTAACGACTTAAATCTTAAATAACTTAAATGGAACACCATGTATTTCGGTAGCCTGTTGGATTCAAGAACTAGTTATCTTTCAATTGGTATTAGGGTTACCAACCTCTAACTCTGATAGTTTTTGAGATATTTTAAAATTTGGGAGTTTAACAATTTGCAATTTACTGGAATTTAAATTACCTGTGAGATGTCACTAAATTAACATTATCTTGCAAACATTTTTAATGTATAGGCCAATCCAGTTATAAATATTAACCTTAAAAAATTTTTTTTAGAATAAAATAACAGAAATGTGGTCATGACTTATGCCGGGCTCTAAGAGTCAGTCGAATCACGCCCACCTGTCACAAACAAAAGCAACTCTAATTAGTTTGAGCAAAAATCAATAAACTGTAAACATTGGTAACTTTGTTAAAAAAATTCTAAAAATAATGATTTTCGAAATTATCGTACTACTATTAGAGCGATTTGTATTACATTCTTAGTTAACAAGTTAAAGTTTGTCGATGTTATGTTCAATTTTTAAAGTACCAAATAACGGTTGCTGTTGTTAAACATTAGTAAATTGTGACCAGTGTGTGTAATTCGACTCTTAGAGCCCGGGATACTAGTTATAAGCACATTTGTGTTTATTTTTTCTGAAAAAAAAATTTTTTTACGTTAAATATTTAAAACTGAAAGTTGGAAGATAATGTCCATATTAGGGATATTTCACAGGTAACTTATACACCAGTACATCGTAAATTGTTAAACTATCAAATTTTAAAATATCTCGAAAACTATCAGGGTTAGGTGTTGGTAACCTAATACCGACTAAAAGGTAATTAGTTCCAGCTTTCAACAAGCTACAGAAATGTAGGGTATTCTATTTAAGTTAAGCAAGTTATTTAAGTTTTAAGTCGTTAGTCTTATGCGGTAGTATTAAAAACACCCTGTACATCATAACATAATAGTAAATATTGCAAAAGAGATGTTGAAGGCTCTTAGTAAGGTGATGTAAACCAAAGTTGCTTGTTCTTATTCATCTTGAAGTTATTGCATTTTTTTTGGAGGGTCTGCAAATCAGGTAAAAGCGATTTATCCCAGAAACGGAAGTTAGTAGGTATAATGACATATTAAAGAACATACATTACTTTTTATCGTACAATTAAATAATAGAAAAAATACAGGGTAATCCATTTAAAATAACCTAACTTTGATATGGCACTTGTTTCTAGAGCACCCTGTACAATCGTAAATATTTTAATGTATGGTTTCAAATAATTTTGACATATGTATGTCTTAAAATTTCTAACATTATTTGTCGTTTTTATGTTATAGAATAATTCGTTGGTAGTGCCCCACCCTGTATAACAGATATAGGTTGTCAAATGCGTCTTTAGAATTGTTTTTCTGATTCTGAGTTTTATTTTTTGTGGAAGCAGAAGTTGGAGAAGGAGTAGAGGTAAGATTCTAAAGAGAGTCTTTGTGTGGTAGTGATAAATGGAATCCTGATTTTTCTCAGAGTGGTAACGTTAACAATGGACTTAGTTGACCTTTCCCTCAAGTCGTCGTTTTTTTGCTTTTCTTCCAGAAAATGCGATTCCTTAAATAGGATACGAGAAATTATTCTCTAGAAACCGTTCCTATTAATCTTAATTAAATTAAAAAAGGGGACACTACAGACACCTAGCAAAACATTAGCAAACTTGCAAAGTGTAACAGTTAATAGATTCCGTCCTCAATAAACGGATAAAATTATTTTATCTATCAAACTCGGCCTTAAAATAGAAGAAATAGTCACACAAGCTAAATAGTTGCTTTATTTTGTTGTAATGATCATGTCAAAATAATTTCCAAGCACGCGATTGGTTTAAAATTCAAATTTGTCAGGTGAAAGACATAATTATTGATGCAAAATTTCTTAATTAGAAGTATGTTTACTACAATACAAATTCATTGTTTTACTTTACTTTCCAAAGAATTAATTATGGTTTCTTTTATTGTACTGCAAACTGTATAAATTCAACTGGCGTTTACTGTTTATTAAGCAACTCGTGTTTGCTTCGTGCCCAAAATTTAATTCTCGTGCCTTAATAGAATCATTGCTTAGTGCGTAATAAGCGAGTGGTGCTTTTCATAAAAAAATATTGTAATAAAATTTGAGCGGTAATGTTCTGGTTAATTTTGCTAGCAATTTGGGGTGCTTTATTTTATTATAAAGCAATCAGACCTTTAAGTTATTGGAGAGATCGTGGCGTAGTTCAAATTAAACCTCTACCTATTTTGGGTAATTTTGCATCAATTTCTTTTCAACGAATATCCATATTTGATCAGATAATGAAATGGTACTTCCAGTTTCGAACGAAAGGTAAGTTTTTAAGTTTGACCATAGAGTAACGAATCATTACATTATTACCTACTTTTCAAGGTTGTTTAATGGAATTATTGCAGTCAAGGTTTCGTGATTTTAAGCATTAATTTTATAATTTCGTATATGATGTGAAACTCGTTTTTATCCAAAATTTGTTTTTGTAAAGTTTTTATAAATATGTCAATTCTAATCTGTACAAATGATGACTATTTAAGTATCAATAATATAATTTTGTGTTACACTTGTTAGTTAGCAGGTACTATTAAGTTGACCTTCACCAAATAGCGTTTGTTAAAACGTTACTTAATTTATGCAAGCGATAGTTGGGGTCGCTACCTCATAGTAAATGCAACGTAACCGTCCATAAATCATAGTTCGAGCTACAATCCACTGATCAGTCTCAATAAAGAGTAACGCGTATGTTGTTACTGTTTAATATTCTGCAATTTTCACTGGCGTCTTGTTATACTAGGTTGACAAGAATTAGACATGTTACATTAAAAATGAATTCATTTAACAGATTTCGTAATTTGTAGATACTTTGGATTCCACGAATTAATTACTCCCGTTTTAATGATCCGCGACTTAGACTTAATAAAACAAATAACCATAAAAGACTTCGATCACTTCATCGATCACAATAGTTTTACGACGGAAGAAGTGGAACCGCTGATGGGAAAAAATTTGTTTAATTTGAAGGGCCAAAGATGGCGCGACATGAGAGCTACACTTAGTCCGTCGTTCACCGGTAGCAAAATGAAAATTATGTTTTTTTTAATGTCTAAATGCGCTGAAGAATTTACACAGTACTTTCAAAATCAAGAAGATCAATTAAAAGAAATAGAAATCAAAGATATTTTTACAAGATTTACCAATGACGTGATTGCAACTACAGCTTTCGGTTTAAAATGCAATTCTTTGGAAAACAAAGAAAACGAATTTTATTCGATGGGAAAAAAAGTGACTACGTTCGGGGCATCAACTATTTTTACAATGACTTGTGCCTCTACATTTCCAAAACTGGCAAAGGTAGTACTATATTTTTAGTAAATATTATCTACGATGATTTATTTATACACAGTTTTTGCAATTAAGAATAGTGGAAAAATCAGCTGCTGAATTTTTTACTAAAATAATTAAAGAAACCTTAAGAAAAAGGGAGCAAGAAGGACTAATTCGACCGGATATGATTCATTTGTTAATGGAAGCCCGCAATGAACTAATGAAAGGAGATGACGGAAAGCCAAAATTAGTGCTGACAGATGAAGACATAATCGCGCAAGCGTTAATTTTCTTTTTTGGAGGTTTTGAGACTGTGTCGGCATTAATGACGTTTATGGCTTACGAATTAGCTCTTCATCAAGACATCCAAAAACGTTTACAAGAGGAAATTATGGAAACATTAAACTATACTAACGGTAGATTAACTTACGAAGCTCTGAATAAGATGAAATACATGGATATGGTGGTCTCTGGTTAGCTTTGAATTTTATTAATTTAAATTGAATTAAAAAAAATGTACTTACAGAAACGTTGAGGAAGTGGCCTCCTGGGTTTGCAATAGACCGATTGTGTGTTAAAGATTATGTTATACAACCTGTTAATGCTTGGGAAAAACCGTTACTTATTAAAAAGGGGACAGTCATAGAGGTTCCAATAGTGGGTATTCATCGGGATCCTCAATATTTTCCCAATCCTGATAAGTTTGACCCTGAACGATTTAGCGACGAAAACAAACAGATTTTTGAATCCTCTGCTTACTTACCTTTTGGATCCGGACCACGAATATGCATAGGTTTGATCATTAACTTAATATTTTTTATTTTATGTTCTGTTTTCAGCATCTCGATTTGCTCTCATGGAAAACAAAATTTTGATGTTTCACTTGTTGTCAAAATTTAATCTATTAAAGATTGATAAAACATTTCATCCATGGAAATTTCTAAAAAGTATTAACGTTACACCGGCAGAAGGTGTTTGGTTAGGCATATGTCCGAGACCCTGAGTTTGAAATTTAAATCTTATTTGCATTTAAACTGGAACGTCTAAAAATATTGCTTGGTAAGAGTCTTGGTGTTATTAATTAATTTATTTGTTTATAACAAAAACTTACTAAACATAAACTAAACATAATTAAGTACTAATTAACAAACTTTAATTATAAATAAATTATTAATTATTTTATTGTAGTTGATTTAAAATTAATTGTGTTACCCAAATTTCCCTCTGACCCCTTCCGGTTGCCCTTCAACCTCGACTACTTCATGAGGTATAAAACATGATGTCTATCAGTCATACAAATCACTACTAGACTTGATCGGCAATTTTTTCCATAAGAAAACCGTATCAGTATTCAATTACAAATTTCAAAAAACGAACAAAATTCTAGAAAAATTAAAATGGCGTCATAGGAACATGTTTCCTATTCAAAACGTTTAGCTACTTACGGTGCTCGTAAAAACGATTGTATACCAGAAGATTTGTTGTAGATATACTGGGTCGTAATATTTTATAACAAGATTTTTGCGTATGTTAGAAATTCACTTTCGTTAAAGAATTTTACGTCACTCAATATTCATGTAGGAATGGATAAAACCTCCAATCTAGCAACACTATCACTTGTAGCATGCTCTATCGCTACGAAAACCCTGTCTTTCTGACGTTGATCGTACATATGCAGATATGTATTGCGCTGAAAGAGTTATTTTAGTTAATAAAAAAAAAATTTTGTTTATTTGAATCGAATTTGTATTGGTGTAAAACTTATAGTAAATGTATGTATTGAAATCAAACATAAAATCAAGATGATTGAGGTTTAAGATTTCTAAAAACCGTTCTACATTTTATTTAAGAAAAGAATTTGTTGAAACGAAAATGGTAAAGGGCTTGAAACAAACAAAAGAAAGTCACAAACATGAAATTTCGAAACCACGGTCGCGATTAAAACTGTTCGGATGCTTAACGATTTCTATACTCTTCCTGATTTTCCTATTGAAAAGGAAAGAAGATTTTGAACTTTTACCTTTGTAGATTTACATCCCACTCTTCTATTTAGAAACAATCAAGCGGCGAAGTTAACTTTTTTTGTTTAGAATCTGGATTAATCGACAAGTTGATTACGTGACTTTTAGTTGTCTACCTTAAACTTTCTTTTGTTTGTTTTGAGTTTCTCGCCTCGATGAAGCCCCTTTACGATAGATAGCAAAACATTGGCGACTACGGTTACTTTACCAGTAATAATTCAAAGAAGAAAATCGAACAGGCAATTAAGGTCGGTTAATTAAATTTATGAATAAAATGTGTATTTCCACATAAAAAAAATTATTACTTTTAATTAAATTTTCATTTTTCGTGCACGCATCATAATGAAACAGTTAACATTAAATTTTGTTTCGGTTAAATTTGTTATTCCACAAACGATTAGTAATTTATTTAACGAACTTAAGTTACTGAAATAAAGTTTAAATATATTAGAAAGTCTCGAAGTATTGGGGTATACATCACCGTTATACGGAGTCTTTTTCAAAAAGTGCCTAAACCGTTATCTTAGGACAAACAATAAAAGATTATACAGCGCAACCACACTATTTTTTATCAGACAGCTCAACCTTACTCCAGTGGATATGGTAAAATAGAATTTAATAAATGATCTACCGGCAATTAAAAACCACCTCATTTTGGTAAAACGACTAAATTATTTTAACCTTGTCCCTCTTCATCGGTTTTCTTGGTAAGGGTAAACGTGTGTAGGTCTACGGTGGCCGCTGTTTCTAGTTTGTCGCTGAAACTGTAAAAACCTAGATCACGTGTCAGCTCATTGCTTATTGTAAAAAAGTTGGGAAAAAACACATTGATGGCATTCATCCCATTATTTTAACGTTTTTATGAATATTCAGTTGTCTTATGTGTATTCATCCTCATGCCATCAGTATGTTTTTCCCAATTTTTTGACAATTTACAACTTATCTAATCCTGGCACTGGCCTGATGAAGCTCTCACTGTGGTAGCAAAACCTTGAGTTTGAACAGGACCGTAGAGTTTGTTTTCGACCACTTTTCTTCGGGTCCAAACGTGCCATCACTATTTCGACATTTTAAATAGTTATTCACCAGTTAATTATTGGTATGAATTTTTAGATAGCAATGAATTTCGTACCTTACTTCAGAGATGGATGTGGGATTTTTGTAGACCAGAACGTGAATCATGTATCTCTTCATTTGCTTACTTTGAATTCTTTTCTGGATTGGACTTTTGACAAGATACCGCCCGTAGCACTTCTCTAATTTAGTATAAAATACGTACATCAACGAAACCAATTAAAAAATATTCCAACCCTGCAAGTGGTGGCAAACAGTGAATTTGATTTGAAGTTAGCTCTGGCTATGGTGAAACCATCAAGTAGTCCGTATTATTTAATCATGTTGGTCACGAAGGTAAACATATCAGTTTTGTGTGGATTATCGGAGAGTGAAGATGTCATGCAAAAAGGCAGGTACTTTTTGTCGTACATCCTTTGGATTTTTGATAGGTTACATATCCATTGACATAGCAGAAGAGCTATTATTAGTTTTTACTGCACCTAATCGCAGTCTTTTCTAATTTATTAGGATTCCTTCCGGTCTTCATAACTTCTTGTTATTATTTTTAGCGGTTGATTGATTGTGCCGATTTGGAACACCATTTGTTAAATTGACGTGGACGATATTGTAATTGCTATACCTACTTTCGTAACTCACTTAAAAGTAATCCAATCCATGCCGACAAATATAAGTTCTGAGTTACGTTACTTTCGTTATATCGTTCATCGCCATAACTTATTGGTCGATCCTAACTAAGTATTAGGCGACTGACGTTTCATTTTCAATATTTTAGTCCTTTCTCCTCCGTTAACTCGGTTTACAAAGAAACACTGTTTTTGTCTGATCATTCGATTATAAAACCACATTCATTTGTTGTCTGCCCGTATATTATCTTGTAGGGATTTTCTCAACCATTTGTCATTCAGACGGATGTTTCTGATTTTGGAGGAAACTATTTGACGATAGAAAAAAAAGTTTTTGCTCTACTTTAGGCAATTGACAAATTTCCTCCTCATGTATAAAGTTTACTTCACCGTGATCAAAGATTCCTTTATATAATTGAGCAAGCTGGACACTAGGCTTGTTGAACTCTAAGATTTATTTCTCAATATACATCGTATAGTTAATGATCACGTGGTTCCCTACATGTTGCCGCGGTTAGTACCTGTTATTGCTGATGATTTGTCGGTCTTTCGGCATTTTTTTACCTGGTAGTAATCGATACCTTACCGTATGTAGGTAGTTACGTTTACTAACTTTGACGTTTCATTTTTTGTATCCAAATGTTTAATTTACATTATATTTACAGTAGATACCAAATCCTAATTTTCTAAATAAATAACAAAACAGTTGACGTAGGCTAATTAGTATTCAATCATCAAAGAAATGGTACAAAAAGTCAAACGTACTTTTTGAATTATAATTGTATACTACGCTGATCGATTTTTCAAGGACTTAAGGCTAACCAAACTCCCATCACTGGAACAAAATTAAATGTTAATTTGGAAGTTTCCATTGGATACAATGTTTTATCAATTGGTACAATGTTAAATTTAGACAATAAATGAAACATCAATTTCTTATTTTTATGAGAGCGAACCGTGATGCGAAAATACAAAAATATTTTAATAAATAATAAATGATGGCGTGCAGTACTAATACAATTTCTTGGTCCTGCTTCAAAGGCAATGTAGGAAAAAGGTTCAATTTTGTGTTTATTTTCATCGTTAAAACGTTGCGGATCAAACTCATCAGGATTTGGATGATATTTTGGGTCTCGATGAATCCCAACAACTGGAATTTGTATTATTGTACTTTTTTTGATAACTAATTCTTTTTCCGCAGAATTAATGGGTTTTAATAAAGCATGCTGGCGGCCATTTCCTTAGCGTTTCTGCAAACAAATTTTTTTGTGGACTATCAGAATGATATGATGTAGTGACCTGAGAAAACCATGCCTATGTAGTTCATCTTATGTAAAGCTTTGTAAGTTAATTTTCCTCGACAATTAAGTAGTGTTTCATCAATTTCTTTTTGTAGTCGTTTCTGTCCGTCCTGATTTAGAGCTAATTTGTATGCCATGAACGTCATTGATGTTGTCAAAGTTTCAAATCTAGCGAAAAAGAATGTCATTGCTTGAGCGGTTATATCTTCATACTAATTGTCAATCTTTGATTCTGTATTTGTTCCTTACGCGCCTCTATTAACAAGTTAATCATATCAGGTCAAAGCAATTCTTCTTCTTTCCGTTTTGTAAGGGTCTCTTTTATAACTTTCGCAAAATAATCAGCAGCTGGTTTTGGAATTACTATTAATTTGAAGAAGTATATCAACAATACTTGTGAGCAGTGTTCAAAGAAACTAAAACTTACCTTAGATATTTTTGGAAATGTAGCGCAAAAGCATAATATGAGCAAAGTTAATGTATTTATCCTTGTTGTTATTTTTCCCATCTCGTAAAATTTGTTGTTTACGTCATCTAAGGAATTACATTTTATTCCAAAAGCAGTAGTTGCAATAACATCGTTAGTAAATTTGGTAAAAAGGTCTTTCATTTCCACCTGCACCAATTTTTCATTTAGTTTATGAAAGTGATGAGCAAATTCTTCAGCGCATTCGTTCATCAAAGAAAACATCATTTTCATTTTGCTGCTTGTAAACGACGGGCTTAGTGTAGCCCATAACCCTCCATCGTTGTCCTTTTAAATTCAGTAAACGTTTTGCCATCAGCGGCTCAATTTTTTCGGTCATTATATTATTGTGGTCAATAAAATATTCATAATCTTTTAAGGTTATCTTTTTAATCAACTCTAAATTACAAACCATTAAGATAGGGAAGACAAATTCGTGCACTCCAAAATACCTTAAAAAACTGTTAAAGACGTTGATTGTTTACATTTTCTTTTACCTTTTCTTCTGAAACTGAGTGTACCAAACACGTATCTGATCAAATATCGAGATTTTTTAAGAAAAACTGATGAGAAATTTCCAACAATAGGCAAAGGTTTTGAATGTACCACATCTCGATCTTTCCAATAATATAGCGGTTTAATTATTTAATATAAGACAAAACAATTAATAAAATTAACCAATTCATTGTAATAACGTTGGCAACAAATACTTGATGCGTATTATTTATACTATATTAAAATGTCAATAAAAGATAAGTAAAAGTATGACGCCACTTTAATTAAATTTCGTTTTATCGTTTATACACTTTATTTGACATGCAAATGAGAATAATGGCGCGCATAATTTAGCTGATCCACACCAAAACAAAGTCGTGTCATTAACTCCTCCACCCAACAAATAACCCGGTATGGCTTTATCTAGCCCATTGATAAATCTAATCACAGCAAACTTTTTTACAGTTATTTGTTATTTTTATAAACAAAGTTTTTATTTTTGAGAGTGTAGACATCAAAACATAAATTCCAACGCTTCCATTTTAAACAGTGAGCCAATATTTTTGATGGCCTTGACTATCAATTAAATGAACAAATATCCCACGAGATGTCGGAAAAGAAGAGTTAAACGAAGAAATATTATAGTGTTTAGCTTCAAGCAAGACTTGCAGAAATCTTGCATAAAATCCATCATTGGGGCCGATTTGTTCATCACTACCAACTGTTGGCGGACATCCATAACAACAATATAATAAATTAATTAAGCAACATCTTGCGAGTCACCGGAATGACGTCGGGTAAGAAAGGCCTACAATACGTGACATCTCAGGAACTCCTTTTCTAAAGAAATTCCTTGAAATCACGAGACGTTCCAGGGCGCCAAACACCCTAAAACACCAACAAAGCACTACATCAAAACCACACCAAGCCCGTAAGTTAAAGTTACGCCTACAAATCAAATCGAACAGGACAATATTTATTATCAATCCGAGGTAAGGTTACATTGCTGTTTCAGAGGCCCTACAAATTTGAATTTAGGTCACTGAAAATGCGAGAAACGACCTTTCCTACGTCACGAAACATCAAAGCTTGGGGTTATGTCAAAATTTACGAAAGTTACCATGAGTCACTTTTGACGTGCACAACATTTTGTCACATCAAATACATTTACAAGCAACACCTTGTCTTTCAAATTGTAAAACTCCGTCATTCATTTCCCAAAAAATTTCTCGAATCGGTACCATAGCTACTATCAGACCAAAACCAAACAACACAAAACAAAACAAATTATGCTGTTAGACGCGTACACTGTATCTACTGTTAGCCAGTATCAATACACATGCAATATCTAAGTAAAATAAGCGCCTTCCTTCATCAAAACCGGCATTAACGGAGAAATATGAATTTATACAATTAAATTATGTATATTTTTGTGTAATATGTGAGGGATGTATCCTACAAAACCTTGTTTTTTTTTACTTAGCTATAATAATCGATACTGCTTTAATTTAATTTATCAACACTTAGAGATACAGTTCTATCTTTTTATCTAGACGTTGTATTTGTTTTGAAAAATCTTTTTTGTCATTCTAAGTAGTTTTTTTTATTTTAAATTGTTTTAAATATATATGATTATAGATCATTTTAAAATAAAACAAAATTATTCACTTGAAGTTATATTGATGCTATTATTGTTGACTTCAAGTATGTTTATTTAAGTCAGAATCAAAAATATTAAAAATACCGTTCAACTTTTCCTGTCGAGATGATTTTGGTCACATTTATAATAATAATAATAATAATAATACGCCATTCCAGCACTCACCTACTCGTTTGAAATTCTTAAATAGACACAAACAGACCTCAACTTTATTAACCAAAAGACAAGAACACTATTGACAAAACACAACATGCACCACACACATTCCTGCGTAGAAAGAATATCTCTACCCAGAGTAGATGGGGGCAGAAGACTTCTCGACATTTACCAGCTACACGACACTCAAGTGTCAAACTTGAGAAAATACTTTCTTAGCAAGCAGACTGAAAGCCGCCTCCACCTTGCAACAGTTAATGCTGACACAAAATATACACCGCTGGACCTTCACAACACCGAACTCACCTTAAGACCAAAAAACTACACAAGCCAAAAAAATACGCACATGGGCAAGCAAAGGGTTGCACGGGAGATACTACAACCAAACTAAAAACGAAGACGCGGGCAAAGTGCTATCACACAAATGGCTCCAAGTAGGTAATTTATTTCCTGAAACCGAAGGCTTCATGCAAGCCATACAAGACAAAGTCATAAAAACTAAAGCATACAGCAAATACATTATAAAAGACCCAACGGTTACAGATGACAAATGCAGAAGATGCCGCTCTCACATGAAAACAATAGAACACATAACCAATGGATTCAACAATCTTGCCCTAAACAAATATCTAGACAGACACAATGCTGCAGCCAAAATTATTCATCAAAAAATTGCCCTAAAGTGCTCTTTACTAGGTAAGCACACACCCTATTACCAATACACTCCTTCTAGTGTCCTTGAAAATGAGAGCTATAAAATATACTGAAACAAAACAATTCAATCTGACAAGACCTTAGCATGTAACAGGCCGGATATCACCTTCACTGACAAAAAGAACAAGCACTCAAACCTTATAGATATTTCAATTCCTGCTGACCACAACCTGACCGCAAAATACTCAGAAAAAATCCAAAAATATATCCCTCTCTCAATAGAACTCAAAAGAATTTGGAAACAGAACACGGTCACCATAATCCCTCTCATCATATCTTCCACTGGCATAACACACAGAACATTCAGCAAACACCTTACTGACCTACACATTCATGAAAATACTCATACACAATTACAAAAAACGGTAATCCTCGACATTTCCTCATTTCTAAGAGCACAATAGACTTCCTTATACTTGGTTCGCCCGTATAAGAAAGTAAACCAGGAAAATCCTATGATTATGTAAAAATAATAATAATAATAATAGACATTTATTTCAAACGGGTTGTACCCAAACTAGAAAAATAAGTACAATACAATACAATAATATACACAATATTAAAATAGAACATAAGCCAAAGTTGTAATAGAATTATGAATTCTCACAATGGTTTTTTACAGTATCTAAAATTAATGGTAAGTTATCTGTCGTAATGTTACAATTGGCACATAGCACGTTCAAATTACTACATATTGATGGTAATAGGGTTGCTCATTAAAACGTTTGTTCTTGAAAGGGGTTGTATAAAAGAAGAAAGAATTTCGAATATTATATCGCGGTACGTTAATGTTTATTTTTTTTCAAGTAACTGTGAGCAATTAATTTTATTTCGCATCAGGTTTGAAAGAAACCTAACACTCAATAAAATTCTTCTAGTATTTAAAGAAGTCATGTTGAAATAAACGAGACCCGCAGAGTATTGAAAATCGTGCTTTGGGTATGATCCTGAAAAAATATAAACAAGATATTTTAGGAATCTTTTTTGTAATGATTGTAGGCTATTTATATGGGTTTTATAAATAGGATACCAAATTAGTGATCGGTATTCCACTATAGGTAAAACAAACGTATAAAACGATACTTTCACGCAGTCAATGTTTGTAAACTCTTTGCAATTTCTATAAATAAAGCCAAAGGTTTTGTTAGCTTTTAACAAGATATGGTTTAGGTGATCTATAAATAGTAATTTGCTGTCAAAATTAATCCCAAGGTGTTTAATACTGCACACACGCTTTAAAGTCAGGTTATCTATAGAATAGTTATAAAGCCGCGGATTATGTGCTCTTGTGTAGGTTAGAACGGAACATTTACTTACATTCAGATGTAATATATTATTGATACACTAAGTACCTATTGCATCTAAATTACGTTGCAGTTGCAAGCAGTCATTATTGTCATTTATCTGGCTAAAAATCTTTAAATCGTCAGCAAACAATAATTTGTGTCATTTTAAGGCTATTCGAAGACCATTAATGAAGATTAAAAAAATAGATGTCCTAAGTTTGATCCCTGTGGAACTCCTGAAGTAGAAATAAATAAAGTTGATACAGCACCTTTATGCTCAACATGTAACTCTCGATTGTGTAGGTAGGATGTGAATAACCGGAGTAAAGAATCAGAAAATTCAATACTTTCTAGTTTATCTAACAAAAAATGAAAATCAATGTGGTCAAACGCTTTAGATATATCTGTGTAAATTACATCAACCTGCTCTTTCTTATTTAAAGTTTCAGAAATATACTGTGTGATACAGGTTAAGTTAGTTGTTGTTGATCTTTGTGATACAAAACCATGCTGATAGTCAGATATCAATGGGAGAATACTGGAGTAAATTTTTTCGTATATAATCATTTCGAATACCTTACTAAAATTGCACATTATAGATGTTGGACGATAATTGTTGATAACTGTGGGGTCTCCACTTATAAGTATAGGAGAAATACGTGCATGTTTCCAGATAGTAGGGAATTTACTATATATATAGGGATAGGCAAACAATATTGAATTAAAAAGTGGGAATTAGGTCGACTTCAGCAGTACTTTTGTTTTTTTTTTAATTTTTAATAGCAGCCGTAATGTTACTTTCAGTGATTGTGTTACAATTTATAATTGGTAAGTTGTTGTAAGTCGTTGAATGAGAAGGTCTAACCAAATCAGTTGGTAGATAAACACTGGCAAAGTAATCCTTAAATGCATGTACACTCATGAAATTTAAAACTTGGACACCACAATTTCTGTAAACAAAAGTTTGCACATTGTGAAGCGGGCTTACGGGTATCATTTACAATTCTAACAGCAGGTAGCCTCAGCAGGGGTTATCTTATAGAAGGACTGTAGAATGAATCATTACACTAAGCACGTTTTAGAAAATAGGTAATTTACGTTGCTTACTTAATTTTTTCTTTAAAGAATATATTTGAAGGTATCGCTAATTAAACACCATAGCTCGATTAATTATCGAATCAAAATTTTGTTTAGGAAATGTTTACAAAATAAAATTAGAAATAATTTTGATTTAAAAACGTCTACAAGCAATAACTTTTAAATTAAATCAAAAACTAAACATGGTTATTTGGGTTGACTGATTATTACTTATTTTTAAATAAATCTAACCTACTAATTATTGTAAGTTATTAAAAAAATCATTAAACTCTCTATTCATAATATTTAGTCCTTACAAAATGTATATTTTATGACGTTTCATTTTTTTCTGTAGTTAATATAAAAGTGAAAATAAAAACTAAGGCAATTCTTATTGTCAACGTATATATTTAGTTTTTGACAAGAATTTATTACATAATTATAATTAAGATACCAAGTTATAGTTTAAAATTAAATGAAAACTTTTTTTTAAATAAAGGTATTACTATATAAATAAATATAAGAAATCAATAATGGGTGTGACCTCCATTATTATTGATTCATTCTTGGAGGCGTCTGCTCATTGACGCTATCAACATCAAGTATTCGAGCCCAAACATTTTCGATAATGTTAATATCTGGGCTTTTTGCTGGCCAGGGTAACAGCTCTAAGTTATTTTCTCGTATCCAATTGCGCACAACCCGCGAAGTATGAATATGGGCGTTGTCCTTTAACAACAAAAATACATTATGAAAATGTTAATTTAACAGATCCCGAACTATTTTTTGGAGAAAGTATAGTGAAATAAGGATACTTACTTGTTGGAAAATATAATCTTCGTCTGGATAAAACACTTCGACTGAAGGTTTCATAATAGTTTCCAAAATATCTAAATACGCAGCAGAATCAAGACGTCCATCGATAGCCCAACAAACTCCTAGACCCCGCCCGCTAACCCAACCCCACCCATTCACAGAAAAATAACCACTTCGTTTTTTAGCACATATGTGATTATTTTCGTAACGAGTTCCTTCCATTCTAAAAACTTTTAGTGGTCTATCGTTGCGGTTATTGAACGTTTTTTCGTCGCTAAAAATCACTCGATTCCAAAATTCCAATTGTTCGTTTACATATCGCCTTGCAAATTCCAGAAGACGTCTCATATTTTCGTCACTGAGAACTTCTTTTGCAGCAGCACTATACTTCTTTATTCCCATCTCCTTAATATGAACTATATCTTATGAAAGGAGAGTTATGTAACTATAATTAACGACTTAACGTTACGTTAGTAGATTCCATTTACTATTTACACATATTTTCTTGGAACATTCGATAATTAACTATCGGGATATGATGACCCTATACTTTGCAGGTTGTGCGCAACTGGATACAAGCAAATAACTTGGAGCTGTTACCCTGGCCAGCAAAAAGCCCAGATTTTAACATTATCGAAAATGTTTGGGCTCGAATACTTGCTGTTATCCGAAGACAACAAGGGCCAAATTTTATACCAGTAAACCGTAATGCACTAATTGCAGCCATTGATACCGCATGGGAAACGATTAATATTAATTATATTGATACCTTGATAGCGTCAATGAGCAGACGCCTCCAAGAATGTATCAATAATAATGGAGGTCACACCCATTATTGATTTCTTATATTTATTTATATAGTAATACCTTTATTTAAAAAAAAAGTTTTCATTTAATTTTAAACTATAACTTGGTATCTTAATTATAATTATGTAATAAATTCTTGTCAAAAAACTAAATATATACGTTGACAATAAGAATTGCCTTAGTTTTTATTTTCACTTTTATATTAACTACAAAAAAATGAAACGTCATAAAATATACATTTTGTAAGGACTAAATATTATGAATAGAGATAAATACAATAATTAGTAGGTTAGATTTATTTAAAAATAAGTAATAATCAGTCAACCCAAATAACCATGTTTAGTTTTTGATTTAATTTAAAAGTTATTGCTTGTAGACGTTTTTTAAATCAAAATTATTTCTAATTTTATTTTGTAAACATTTCCTAAACAAAATTTTGATTCGATAATTAATCGAGCTATGGTGTTTAATTAGCGATACCTTCAAATATATTCTTTAAAAAAAAAATTAAGTAAGCAACGTAAATTACCTATTTTCTAAAACGTGCTTAGTGTAATGATTCATTCTACAGTCCTTCTATAAGATAACCCGTGCTGAGACTACCTGCTGTTAGAATTGTAAATGATACCCGTAAGCCCGCTTCACAATGTGCAAACTTTTGTTTACAGAAGTTGTGGTGTCCAAGTTTTAAATTTCATGAGTGTTCATACTTAGGCTCGGATGATACATCATTTTGAATATTGTGTGCTTAACAACAGCTCGTAGTTCATTAAATTGTGTATAGTAAAAGTCGGAGTCACATTTTTTGTATTTGGCATGAATCTTGTTTTTTTTTATTATTTGAATTATGTGTTTAGTATACCATGGAGGAAAGTACTGTCTACGTTTGTTTAAACGTAATAGTGGAACGTGTGCATCAAGTACTTCATAGAACTTACCATAAAATTGTGAACAAGCATAACCCACGTCTAAATAATTCTCTAAAAAAGACGAATCAATGCTAAGTAAAGCGGCATATAGAATAGTATAATTGGTTCTTTAAAAATCATACGTTTTTTTGTTCTCAGTGAATGTAATTCTTGAGGGAGATTTTGGTATTTCAATAGTGATACAAAGTGCTGGATGATATTTATCCTCAGTAATCATTGCAAGAGAGTCTCTAGCAACTTGACAATGAACATTTGAAAAAACTAAGTTTAAAGTTCTATTCATCGTATTGATTTCATTATTATATTGATTAAGGTCTAAAAAAGTACAATAGTTTTTAAGGACCGTACATGAATTATCTGAAGATTGATTGCTAAAGAGAGGTATGTTAAAATCACCTAAAGTAATAATTGTGTTCTCAATAACAAAATCAAGAGCATTAAACAATTCTAAAAAAGTTTCTAAAGAAGAAGCGGGTAGCGCTGGAGGTATGTAAACAACAAATATACTAAAGTCTGTATACTATTGGCGCGGAGTAATAAATCATAATTGTTTGAAATAATTCTTTATTTTCTTGTGAAAGCGGTACTTCTACGGTTAAGTAAAACCAATAAATTCTAACCAAAATACGATCATTGTGCCGCTCTTGCAGCATATCGACCCATCTAGGATCTGAGAACAATAGTTTAACCTGTGTAAACACGTTGACATCAGCCCAGGTACTGACGAAACGAGAATCATAGCCGTAGATGTGGGTATTATACCAAGATACAAAAATAATAGTATATAATACGTAAGAAGTAAATTTGTAATGTGATCTACTATACAAATAAAATAAATAACATATAACACATAATAATTCATATCAAGGTAGATTTTACTATTATAATATATTTACCTACTAAAATATGATTTTCCAAACGTATCAGGTACCTACGCCACTGCAATACGGGAGATTCGATAATTCTGACAGGTTTATTACTCCGCGCCAATAGTATACCGAGTATAATTGTTAGACAGTTTAACAAAAGTCTGACACCGATAATATCAATCGTCGGAACACATTGATGTAATACAGATAGATTTAGCATCTGTGATCTATTGTTTTGCACGTTACTATTATTTACTGCTAATAGGACACCACCACCTCTATTAACACCACACGAGTCAAAATTTCTGTCTTTTCTAAATACAGAATAATTTAAAGGAAATAGTTCGGCATCAGACACACAGTTATTAAACCAAGTTTCTGCAAAGAGTACATTGTGGAGCAAGCATCCTTAAAAACTTGATATACCTTAGTATTTAATCGTCTAACATTCTGATAGTATATTTCCATAGATTTGTATTGATAAGATAGCACATTATTACTAATTGACGAAGAATTAAAAACTAAATTCGTATTGTTTAAAGTACGACAAGATAACTGTGGTTGTTATAAAGAAAGACATAAAGCGACAGTGGCGGCTCGTGGTCAATCATACTGGGAGGTCAAAAATTAATTTAAAAAATAGGCATACTTAAAAAAATATAAATAATTCAAATGCACCGCAAAATTTTATACAATCTACAATTTTGTTCACAATATAGCGATTTTTTGAAACATTTTCATTAAAAATTTTCTATAAGCATTGTCTAGCTGTGTACGAATATCAACATTTCCTACGGTTGCAAAATTTACCGAGCATTTTATGTGTTCTGCAGACGAAGCATGTTTTATTATTTCCTCTTTTAAATGTTTTAAATCTCTTACACCGGATTTGCACCATAACGAGTCTGACGAGTCTTTAGAAAATAATAAACAAACAAAACACTAAAATACGTTTGATACTTCACAACCACATATCCAGTCAGCTAAATCGTACATTACCTTGCGAAAGTTTCGATGAACATCTTTATTTTTATCTTTGCTAGTTTGTCGTAAACTTAGTTCTGGCAAAGGACGACCATTTGCCTTGAACTCAACAAATTTTGTAAAATTAAGTTCGTTAGCACTTTTTAGTTGTTTAATTTTCTGCACTACCGACATTTTCTAAAATAGCGCATGCACACGCGAACCAAAAATAGTATTTTTACAAAACAACACAACAACAATAAAAATATCAATATAAATTCTTAAATTGATTTAAAACACGCGAAAATCAAATCAAAAATCGAGCGTAGTTGTACACCCTATTCGAAGTCAACGTAAACTGCGGCACCCGGCTTATGACCCAAAGTTGATTATTGCTTCGGACGTTTCCGTTTATTCGGGCGCTGCACGTTTTTCGAGTTTTTCTGGGTATATCTAATTCAATGAGGACAATTCGCACCGCCAGCCCAAGGTTGAAGAGGATGAATTACGAACGACAGCCGATAAATTTTAAGTTATTATACTTGCGACTTGCGAGGTTTGCGAGTAAATTACCTATTTTAATAAATCACGTAATAATTAATATTTTTTATATATTGTCAAAATTTTTGGGAGGTCATTGACCAAATGATCATATGGAAAAACCGCCACTGAAAGCGACATGTTTCAATTTAGTTACGTTTTCTTTGTAAACATGGCAGTTGGAGTGATCCCAGACAGCATGATTCACCGGAATACTTTGGTTCGTTCTTAAGTTGATGTTAGCGCAGTTGGTACAGCACAATTCTTTTGAGGTGCAATCTGCGAGTGCATGCTTTTCAGCGCAAAGAGGACATCTAATGGTATTTTTACAAATTTTAGACGAGTGATAGTAGCCGTTGCAATTAAAGCACTTTAGTACGTCGATTGCATCATACACTTTGCATGAATCGAGACCAATTAAAACACGACCAGCTTCCATTAATTTGTGGTAAGTAAGAAGATCTACTTGAAAAACTGCTTGAAAGATATCTGACATTTTTCTTGTAGCACCATGTTTCAATAATTTGCAGGAGGACGCGTTAATTATTAAGTTAGCGTTTTATTTAAATAAATATCGACATAATTGGAAATCGTCCATGTCTTGTGAAATACCAACAATTTTAACTCGAGGCATAAGAGGTTTAGTAATATTTTTTTTTTTAATCTTTTAAATTTTTCAGCGTTCTCTTTATCTAACAGATTAGGCATAATGCTTCCTTTCTTTATAGATTTAACATTCTTGATGCAAATATCAGATACCACCGGATCAATCTTCTTAAGGACATTTTCTTTAGTAGCAAATATGCTTTGAGTTTGATTTTTTGGTTGAACAATAACATTTATTTTGGTACAGGCAGCAGTTTTTTCCGCGTAAGTAGGAACGTGTGGTACCGGATGAAGGGATGTAAGGTTCGTTATATTATCAACGACTTTTTTAGACATACTCTCAATAACGTTGTTTTTAAGCTCCTCGATTCTGTTACTAATTTCAGTTGTTAGATCAGACATTTTTTTGTTTAGTAACTCCATTAGGTCAGAATGGAGAGATGTAATGGCAATAGATATATTACTGCATTCTTTACATGTCCATGCCAAACCGTTACTTGATTTCAGCAGAGGTGATAAATCAATAGGTAATTTCACACATAAGAAGTGATAAGAGTTTTTACAGGAGCCACTGCATGACAAGCCTAGTAACTTAGATGAAAAATGTTTATTACTAACAACGCAAGACGGTGGCATGGTAAATTATATTTTGCTTCTAAGATAAAGCAACAATAACACAAAGATTATCAAAAATAAGTGACCTTCAAAACATGCATATCAGCAAATGTTCAACAAACTCGCAATAGCAATTGGTTTTGCAATACACTATAATTGTAAATAATTTAGAATTCACTTAATAAACTTGCACTACGAGGATATATTGAAAAATTCTTAGCCTACTATAGATCCAAACAAAATTTCAATGTTAAAATATTTTATTACTCAACATATTCTCCTCTTAATTGGATACATTTATTACAGCGAACCTGCAACATCCCTAGACCTTAAAAAAAAAATGTTTCTCCTTGCGCTGCAAACCAGACCTCTACAGCTTCTATTACCTCCTTGTTGGAAGAAAATGTACGACCTTTTAAACTTTTTTCAGTTGAAGAAAGAGGTGATAGTCGGACGGAGTCAAATCGGGTGAATAAGTGGGGTGTTCTAGTAATTCAAACCCTAAATCACGAATTTTTTGGATGGCAACATGAGATTTGTCTGCAAAAACAAAACACCTTTGGATAGCTTTCCGCGTCTTTTCTCTTTAATATTTTCTCGTAGAGTGGTCAGTAATATCGAATAGTAATCTCCAGTTATTGTTCTACCCTTATCCAAATAATCAATCATGATTACTCCATGGCAATCCCAAAAACTGAAGCAAGAACTTTTCCAGCAGATTTTGGACACGAAACTTTTAGGTCTTGGAGAACCAGAGTGTCGCCATTCCATCGATTGTTGCTTTGTTTCTGGATCGTAGAAATGTACCCAAGTCTCATCCATAGTAACAATTCGGTTTAAGAAGTCTACATCGTTTTCAAATCGAGCACAGATCGAACGCGATGCTTCTACCCTTGCACGCTTTTGGTCAACATTCAAACATTTGGGGATCCATTTTGCAGCAATTTTTCTCATGTCCAAATTGACGTGAACCATATGATGAACGCGTTCGTATGAAATATTCAGTGCTTCAGATATCCGTTTTAGCCCAATTCGACGGTCTGATAAAATCATGTCATGAACTGCATCGATATTTTCGGGGACTGACACAGAAACTGGCCTTCCCGATCGGTCATCATCTTCAATGGAAAATTTACCTCTTTTGAAGCTTGCATTCCAAATTTTGACGGTCGCATACGAAGGACATTGATCACCAAGGGTATTAAGCATATCTTCGTAAATCTGCTTACCTCTTAACCCTTTTAAATACAGGTACTTGATGATGGCTCGATACTCAAATTTTCGATTTTCACAATTTCGGTGGACATCTTTTTCATTTAATTTATTGCGTGACTCTGGTTTACTTTTTGACGTCAAACTTTACACTGACACTTCTAATAAGTTATTGTTCGTTGCTATGGTAACGCAATATTTTGTTTATGCAAGGAACTGGTCTAGGCTAACTAGATATCAATACATCCTCGTATTATGATATTATAATGTTAAGTAATTCAAAGCGTTTAATTAATTAACGAAAGTCTATCTTGGCATAATTAAAAGATACAACTGCAATCAAATAGTTTTAGTGACAAAATGATTAATCGTATACGTTTATCTTTATCAACATTTTCGTTTCACATAAATATGTTGAACATTGTGTTATGAAATTATTTGTTATCGAACTTTAATTGAAATGATTTGGTTAATTTTAATAGTAATTGTTGTGTGTGTACTGTTTTATTATAAAGCAGTTAAACCATTAGACCATTGGAAAGATCGCGGAGTGGTTCATATAAAACCATTGCCCATTTTTGGAAATTTTGCATCAATCGCTTTTCAACAAGTATCCTTATTTGATAAATTACGCAATTGGTATTGTCAATATCCGAACCAAAGGTACAGATTAACTGATTTAACTATATTCAGGTCAAAATTATAAGACTAAGTGCAGACAAAACAAGATAACAGATTAAATACTTGATGATAAAATTAAGAATATTGTTATTCTATTGCATAATATTATTTTCTACTATATTATGGTCAACTGGCAAACTTTGAGTTGCTTATGATACAGTTTTGTGCCTCTTTATGTACTAGTCCTTTTTGTTTCTTTATGGACAGCTGTCAATGTAAAACGTGTATGCAACTGGTCTATAATCGGTCTCGCCACAGTTATGGCCTCGCTCCTTCGTAGCTCGTTCATAATTCTGTAGCTCGTCCATAAAAACGTAGATTATGAACTTGTTATATAAATAGCTAGAATACTATAATTTATTTGTAATCCAGAAAGTCAGAAGTAATTATATTTTTTAGGTACTTTGGTATTCATCAATTTATGACACCGATTTTGATGATTCGCGACTTAGATTTAATCAAAAAATAACTGTAAAAGATTTTGAGTTCTTCATCGATCACAACAATTTAATTACCGAAGCACTGGAACCATTGATGGAAAAAAATTTATTAAACTTAAAAGGCCAAAGATGGCGCGACATGAGAGCAACTCTTAGTCCGGCGTTCACCAGTAGCAAAATGAAAATGATGTTTTCTTTAATATCTGAATGCGCCGAAGAGTTTACACAGTACTTTCAAAAACAAAACAGTGAATTGATTGTAGTCGAAATGAAAGACATTTTTACTCGATTTACCAATGACGTAATTGCAACAACCGCATTTGGTTTAAAGTGCAATTCTATGGAGGATAAAAACAATAGTTTTTATTTGATGGGGAAGAAAGTGACCGCGTTTGGGGCATCAACTCTTATTAAAATAAACTTTGCAACCGCATTTCCGAAGTTAGCAAAGGTGGGTAGTTTATTAATTGTTGTTTATTAAAACAAGTTTGGCACGTTTCCGGTTACAGCTTTTGCAATTACGGCTACTTCAAAATCTGCTGTTGACTTTTTACACAAGTAATTCATGAAACTTTAAGTACAAGAGAGAAAGCTGAGTTAGTTCGACTCGATATGATTCATTTATTGATGGAAGCTCGTAAAGAACAAATAAACGCTTCTGATGGAAATTTAGAAATGGCACTTACAGAAGAAGACATAACTGCGCAAGCATTAAACTTCTTCTTCGGTGGTTTTGAATCTTCAGCGTCTTTAATGACATTTATCGCATACGAACTGGCTTTAAACCAGGATGTTCAGAAACGATTGCAGAATGAGATTGACGAAACATTAAAGGAGTGTAACGGTAGATTAACTTACGAAGTTTTACATAAAATGAAATACATGGACATGGTTGTATCTGGTTAGAAAAATGTATATTTAAAAATAAAATCAACAAAATATATACTTTTTTCAGAAACTTTAAGAAAGTGGCCTGCTGGCCTCGCAATTGATCGGATGTGCGTAAAAGATTACGTAGTAAATCCCGTTAATGCTTGGGAAAAACAATTACTTATCGAAAAAGGCACAATAATTCAAGTTTCCATCGTGGGAATTCATCGAGATCCACAATACTTTCCTAATCCTGAAAAATTTGATCCGGAGCGATTCAGCGATGAAAATAAACAGAATATTGAACCTTTTGCTTATTTACCATTTGGATCCGGACCAAGAATTTGCATAGGTATGTTCAACAACTTATTCTAACGTAATTGAGTGATTTTATGGTTACAGCATCTCGATTTGCTCTGATGGAAAATAAAATATTGATATTTCACTTGTTATCTAATTTTAACATATTAAGAATCGATAAGACATTGCATCCAATGAAACTCTCGGGAAAGACTATCAATATTATCCCGGCTGAAGGTGTTTGGTTGGGTATTAGTCCGAGGAACTAATTAAATAATTGACGAATTGCAGCAGGAATAATGTTGAGAAACTTGTGCCCGTGTATATTTTACACAAATTTTAAAATTACAAACAAAGAAAATATCAATGTAGGTGATGTATATTATAGCTATTTCAGCTTACGGTTTGATTTATTTAAAAATGAAAGACTTTCTTATTATTACTTTGTTGTTATCACAATATTATAGTTATGAAATTGGAAATTGACGGAACTTTGAAAAAGCTGACCACCCGTGTGAACAAACAGAAGAAATTTTAGAAAACGACAGCTTTCATATCTGAATCTAGACGCCACTATTTTACCAACAGGCTGCAAAAGCCTAAATTTTTCAGATGCATTACTATAAATTTGAAAAATTGCTTTCGTGTGAAAATGTTTCAGGACAGTTTGTCGTGGTCTCCTATCCTAAACTTCTAAGTTTTCTCTCTCTCTCTCTCTCTCTCTCTCTCTCTCTCTCTCAACCAATTTGCATCCACTGCTGGATATAGGTCCTGGGGTCCAATCTTAGATAATTTTAAATTTTCAACCTCCTGCGATAACAATTGTGGCATCTAGAGCGGGCAAACCATTAGTGAACTTATGACCCGTCCTGGGTAGAGGAGTAAATATAAAAATTGTTTTTGTTCTTGACGTATTCGTGCCAAAAAATTCTACATATTAAAAAGTAGTAATGACAGCTCACACATATAACAGATATAGGTTGTCAAATGCGTCTTTAGAATTTATTTTTTGTGGAAGAAGAAGTATGGAGAAGGCGTAGAGGTAAGATTCTAAAGAGAGTCTTTGTGTGGTAGTGATAAAATGGAATCCTTTTTCTCAGTGTGGTAACGTTAATCTTGCTCGACATTTTCTTGCAGAAAATTATAATTTGCTTTTGATACAAGAAATTCTTCTCTAGAAACCGTTCATATTAATCTTAATTAAATTAAAAAAGGGGACACTACAGACACCTAGCAAAACATTAGCAAACTTGCAAAGTGTAACAGTTAATAGATGCCGTTCTCAATAAACGGATGAAATGATTTTATCCATCAAACTCGGTCTTAAAATAGAAGAAATAGTCATACAAGCTAAATAATAGCTTTATTTTGATTTTATGATCATGTCAAAACAATTTCCAAGAACGTGATTGGTTTAAAATTTAAATTTGACAGATGAAACACATAATCATTGATGCCAAATTTCATAATTAAAAGTATGTGTTACTACAACACAAATTCATTGTTTTACTTTACTTTCCAAAGGATTAATGATGGTTTCTTCTATTGAACCGCAAACTGTATGAATGCACAAGTGGCGTTTACTATTTATTGAGCAACTCGTGTTTGATTCGTGCTCCAAATTTAATACTCATGTCTTAATAGAATCATTGCTTAGGGAGTAATAAGCGAGTTGTGCTTTTCATAAAAAAATATTGTAATAAAATTTGAGCGGTAATGTTCTGGTTAATTATGCTAGCAATTTGGGGTGCTTTATTTTATTATAAAGCAATCAGACCTTTAAGTTATTGGAAAGATCGTGGCGTAGTTCAAATTAAACCTCTACCTGTTTTGGGAAATTTTGCATCAATTTCTTTTCAACGAATATCCATATTTGACCAGATAATTAAATGGTACTTCCAGTTTCCGAATGAAAGGTAAGTTTTTAAGTTAGACCATAGAGTAACGAATCATTACATCATTACCTACTTTTCAAGGTTGTTTAATGGAATTATTGCAGTCAAGGTTTCGTGATTTTAAGCATTAATTTTATAATTTCGTATATGTTGTGAACCTCGTTTTTATCTAAAATTTGTTTTTGTAAAGTTTTTATAAATGTGTCAATTCTAATCTGTACAAAGTGATGACCTTTTAAGTATCAATAATATATTTTCGTATGACACTTATTAGTTAGCAGATACTATTAAGTTGACCTTCACCAAATTCCGTTATGTTAAAACGTTACTTAATTTAAGCAAGCGATAGTTAGAGTCGCTACCTCATAGTATTGTAACGTAATCATAGTTCGAACTACCATCTTCTGATCAGCCTCAATAAAGCGTAACGCGTGTATGTTGTTTAAAATTCTGGAAGTGGCGTCTCGTTCTACTAGGTTTAATGTCCGAATGCCCATAAGAAGTTACACAGTACTTTCAAAATCAAAAAATCAATTGAAAGAAACAGAAATCAAAGATATTTTTACTAGATTTAAGAATGACGTGATTGCAACTACAGTAAATATTATCTACGATGACTTATTTATATACAGTTTTGCAATTAAGAATAATGGAAAAATCAGCTGCTGAGTTTTTATAAAGACCATTAAAGAAACTTTCAGAAAAAGGTAGAAAGAAAGACTATTTTGACCGGATATGATTCATTTGTTAATGGAAGCCCACTCAGAACTAATGAAAACAGATGACGGAAAGCCAAAATTAGTGCTGACAGATGAAGACAAAATCGCGCAAACGTTAATTTTCTTTTTTGGAGGTTTTGAGAGTGGGTAGGCATTAATGGCTTTTATGGCTTACGAATTAGCTCTTCATCAAAACATCCAAAAACGTTTACAAGAGAAAATTATGGAAACTTTAAACAATACTAACGGTAGAATAACTTACAAGCTCTGAATAAGATGAAATACATGGATATGATGGTCTCTGGTTGGCTTTAATTTTTGTCAATTTAAATTGAATAAAAAAAATGGACTTACCAAAACATTAAGGAAGTGGCTTCCTAGGTTTGCAATAGATCGATTGTGTGTTAAAGATTATGTTGTAGAACCTGTTAAAGCTTGGGAAAATGGTTACTTATTAAAAAAAGGAGAGTCATAGAGGTTCCAATAGTGGGTATTCATCGGGATCCTTAATATTTTCCCAATCCTGATAAATTTGAACCAGAACGATTTAACGACGAAAACAAACAGATTTTTGAATTCTCTGCTAACTTACCTTTTGGATCCGGACCACGAATATGCATAGTTTTGATCATTAACTTAATATTTTTAATCTTATGTTCCGTTTTCAGCATCTCGATTTGCTCTCATAGAAAACAAAATTTTAATGTTTCACTTGTTGTCAAAATTTAATCTATTAAAGATGGATAAAACGTTTTATCCATGGAAATTTCTAAAAAGTATTAACGTTACACCGGCAGAAAGTGTTTGGTTAGGCATCTGTCCGAGACCCTGAGTTTGAAATTTAAATCTTATTTGCATTTAAACTGGAAACGTAACGTCAAAAATTAATTGTTTACAACAAAACTTACTAAACATTGTTAATTACGTTCTAATTATAATTAATTATAAATAAATTATTAAATTTTTTATTGTAGTTGATTTAAAAATTAATGGTGTTACCCAAATTTCCCTCTTACCCCTGTCCGGTTGCTTTTCAACGTCGACTACTTGATGAGGTATAAAACATAATGTCTAGCAGTTATGCAAATCACTACTAGACTTAATTTCTTTCATAAGCAAACCGTATCAGTATTCAATTCCAAATTCAAAAAACTTACAAAAGTTCTAGAAAAATAGAAATGGCGTTATAGGAACATGTTTCCTATTCAAAAAGTTTAGCTACTTACGGTGCTCGTGAAAACGATTGTATACCAGAAGATTTGTTGTCGATATACTTGGTCGTGATATTTTGTAATAAGATTTTTGCGTATGTTACTAATTCACTTTCGTTAAAGAATTTTGTGTCACTCTATATTCATGTAGGAATCTATAAAACCGCAAATCTAATGACACTATCATTTGTAGCACGCTCTATCGCCATGAAAACCCGGTCTTTCTGTCGTTGCTCGTCGGTATGCAGATATGTATTGCGCTGAAAGAGTTATTTTAAATAATAAAAAAAATGTTTGTTTATTTGAATCAAATTTGTATTGGTATCAAGAAAAGAATTTATTGAAACAAAAAAGTTTTCCGGTATTGGACCGTGTCGAAAAGTACAAGTAGTTGCCAACGTTTTGCCACCTATCGTAAGGGGCTTCATCTGGGCGAGACTTGACTCAAACAAAAGAAAGTAACAAAGGTAAAACCACGATCGCAATTAAAACTGTTCGGATGCTTAATGATTTCTATATCCTCCCTGATTTTCTATTGAAAAGGAAAGAAGATTTCGATCTTTCACCTTCGTAGACTCACATCGTTAACCTCACAACCCCTCTTTAATATAGAAACAATCAAGCGGCAAGGTTTACCTTTTTTTTAGTTTAGAATTTGACTTGGTCGACCTGACTTTTAGTTGTCTACGTTTAACTTTCTTTTGTTTTTTTGAGTTTCTCGCCTCGATGAAGTCCCTTACGATAGATGGCAAAACGTTGCCAACTATAGTTATCTTTTCGACACGGTCCAATGATGGGAGACGTTTTTGTTTCAATAAAGACTCCGGCCGTAGAATCCTCAATTCTGACAAGAAAAGAATTTGATTTATATTTGTGTAAATAATTCATTTTATTTAATTATAGTAACATTTAAGTTGAAATTAAGTTGTTACTTGTAACAATCATAAATGCAAAATTGACATTACACGTACAGAAGTGTTTATAAATGCGTTTCCGTTGTTTTCGTGTAGACATTACATTGCATATTGATACAGACATGCAGGTGTTAAAACTTGGTAAAGGTTAAAATTTTCCGTAAAGACAAATTCATTTAAAAGGTTAAAGGTAAGCCAATGAGTAGTAGGAAAGAAACGTGAACGATAAAAAAAGACTGGAAAGTTGAATCATTGTGAAAGTTAAACAGTAAACATGTTAAAGTCAATCGATAGAAATTGAGGGTTGATGGATAGTCGTTAATATATTGATACTATTACATTACAAATTAATTAGAATATAAAGGGGAGTTAATAAATAAAAATATTGCCAAAAATAAAGTGACCAGCAATAGTTCAAAGAGCAAAATCAGAGGACATTAAGGTTGGTTAAATAAATTTATAAATAAAATGTGTATTCCACATAAAAAAATTTATTACTTTTAATTAAATTTTCATTTTTCGTGCACGTATCATAATCAAACAGTTAACATTAAAATTTTGTTTCGATTAAATTTGTTATTCTATAAACGATTTGTAATTTATTTAACCAAGTAAAGTTTAAACAAATCAGATAGTCTCAAATTACAATTCAATATTCAGTGTGTTTTTCCCTATTTTTTTACAATTTACAACTTGTATAATTCTGGCACTGGTCTGATAAAGCTTACACTGCGGCAACAAAACCTTGCCTTTTAACAGGATCGGAGAGTTTGTGTTCGATCCCTTTCCTTCGAATAGTAATGGTTCAGACGTGCATTCACTATCTCGACATTTTAAATAGTTACTCACCAGTTAATTATTGGAATGGATTTTTGGATAGCAATGAATTTCGTACCTTCAGAAATAGATGTTGAATTTTTGTAGACCAGAACGTGTATTATGTATCTTCTCATTTGCTTACTTTGAATTATTTTCTGGATTAGACTTATTATAGGATATCACCGGTCTTAAGGTTCTCTAGTTTAGCAATTAAAATTGTTATTATCTGCCATCTTCAACTTTGTAGGTGGTGGTAAACAGTGAATTTGATTTGATGTCAACTTTAGCTGTGGTCAAACCAACAAGTAGTCCGTATCATTTAATCATGTTGGTCAAGAAGATAAAAATATGAGTTTTGTATAGACTATAGGAGAGTAAAGAGGTCATTCAAAAAGTATGTACTCTTTGTCGTACATCTCTTAAATTTTGGATACGATACGTATCCTTAGATATCGGTCAGGCCTACCGGTAAATTCCGTTAGCGGAAGAGCTATTATTGTTTTTACGATCCTTAACCGTAGTCTTTTCAAATTCATTAGGATGCCTTCCGGTCTCCTTAACTTTTCGTTATTATTTTTAGCGGATGATTGACCGTGTTGTGGATGCCAACTTAAAACGCCATATGTTAAGCTAACCTGGACAATATTGTAATTGCTATACCTAATTTCGTAACTCACTTAAAAGTGAGCCAATCCGTGCCGATTAATATAAGTTCTGAGTTACGTTACCTTCGTCATGTCGTTAATCGCTATAACTTGTGGGTCGATCCTAACTAAGTATTAGGCGACTGATGTTTCATTTCTAATATCTCATCCGATTGTAAGACCGCCTTCGTTTTATTAAAGGAACATTTGATGTCTGCCCCTATATTATCTTGTCGGGATTTTTCCCAACCTTTGGTCATCTAGACGGATGTTCCTGATTTTGGAGGGAACTATTTGACGATAGAAAAAGAAGTTTTTGCTCTACTTTGGGCAATTGAGAAACTTCCTCCTCATGTAGAAAGTTCACTTCACCGTGATCAGATATTCCTTTATATGGTTGAGCAAGTTGGACACTTGGCTTGTTGGGCTCTAAGGTTAGAACAATATAATTTTTCAATTATACATCTTATAGATAAAAATTACGTGATTCCGTATACATTGTCGCAGCCAGTACCTGTTATTAGTGATGATTTCTCTGTCTTAGGCATTTTTACCTACTAGTAATCGATGGTATAGCGCCACCCTGCTCACTTTTCTACTAACCTTTGGTCGTTATGATATAGTACCTTACCGTATTTGGGTAACGTTTACTAACTTTGACGTTTCCCTCTTTGTATCCAAATGTTTAATTTACATTATATTTACAGTAAATACCAAATCCTAATTTTCTAAATAAATAACAAAACAGTTGACGTAAGCTAATTAATATTCAATTATCAAAGAAAAGGTACAAAAAGTCAAACGTACTTTTTGAATTATAATTGTATACTACGCTGATCAGTTTTTCTAGGTCTTAAGCCTAACCAAACTCCCTTCACTGGAACAAAATTAAATGTTAATTTGGAAGTTTCCATTGGATACAATGTTTTATCAATTGGTACGATGTTAAATTTAGACAATAAATGAAACATCAATATCTTATTTTCCATGAGAGCGAACCGTGATGCTGAAAATACACAATAAATAAATATTTTAATAAATAATAGATGATGGCGTGCAGTACCAATACAATTTCTCGGTCCTGCTCCAAAGGGAATGTAAGAAAAAGGTTCAATTTTGTGTTTATTTTCATCGTTAAAACGTTGCGGATCAAACTCATCAGGATTTGGATGATATTTTGGGTCTCGATGAATCCCAACGACTGGAATTTGTATTATTGTACCTTTTTTGATAACTAATTCTTTTTCCGTAGAATTAATGGGTTTTATAATATAATCTTTGACACAAAATCGATCAATAAAGTATGCAGGCGGCCATTTCCTTAGCGTTTCTGCAAATAAATTTTTTTGTGGACTATCAGAATGATATGATGTAGTGACCTGACACAACCATGCCCATGTATTTCATCTTATGTAAAAGCTTCGTAAGTTAATTTTTCTTGACAATTAAGTAGTGTTTCATCAATTTCTTCTTGTAGTCGTTTTTGTACGTCCTGATTTAGAGCTAATTCGTATGCCATGAACGTCATTGATGTTGCCGAAGTTTCAAATCCAGCAAAAAAGAAAGTCAATGCTTGTGCGGTTATATCTTCATCAGTAATTGTCAATCTTTGATTTGTACCATCGGTGGTAGGATTCTGCATTTGTTGCCTACGCGCCTCTATTAACAAGTTAATCATATCAGGTCGAAACAATCCTTCTTCTTCCCGTTTTGTAAGGGTCTCTTTTATAACTTTAGCGAAATAATCAGCAGCAGGTTTTGGAATGACTCTTAATTCGAAGAACTATATCAACAATACTTGTATGCAGTGTTCAAAGAAACTAAAACCTACCTTAGATATTTTTGGAAATGTAGCGGAAAGGCATAATATGAGCAAAGTTAATGTATTGATCCTTGTTGTTATTTTTCCCATCTCGTAAAATTTGTTGTTTACGTCATCTAAGGAATTACATTTTATTCCAAAAGCAGTAGTTGCAATAACATCGTTAGTAAATCTGGTAAAAAGGTCTTTCATTTCCACCTGCACCAATTTTTCATTTAGTTTATGAAAGTGATGAGCAAATTCTTCAGCGCATTCGTTCATCAAAGAAAACATGATTTTCATTTTGCTGCTTGTAAACGACGGGCTTAGTGTAGCCCTCATATCCCTCCATCGTTGTCCTTTTAAATTCACTAAACTTTTTGCCATCAGCGGCTCAATTTTTTCGGTCATTATATTATTGTGGTCAATAAAATATTCATAATCTTTTAAGGTTATCCTTTTAATCAACTCTAAATCACACACCATTAAGATAGGGAAGATAAATCCGTGCACTCCAAAATACCTTAAAAAACTGTTAAAGACGTTGATTGTTTATATTTTCTTTTACCTTTTATTCTGAAACTGAGTGTACCAAGCACGTATCTGATCAAATATCGAGATTCTTTTAAGAACAACTGATGTGAAATTTCCAACAATGGGCAAAGGTCTTGGATGTACCACATCTCGATCTTTCCAATAATGTAGCGGTTTAATTGCTTTGTAATAAAATAAAATAGACAAAACAATTAATAAAATTAACCAATTCATTGTAAGAACGTTGGCAACGAATACTTGATGTGTATTATTTATACAAGTGTTATATTAAAATGTCAATAAAAGATAAGTAAAAGTATGACGCCACTTTAATTTGATTTCCTTAAAATGTTATCGTTTTTTAACTGATGGACAACAAAACATAGTCGTGTCATTAACTCCATCACCCAACAAATAATCCGTTATAGTTTTATCTCGCCCGTTGTAAAATCTAATCACAGTAATTTTTTGCAGTTATTTGATGTTTTTATAAACAAAAGTTTATATTTTTGAAAGTGTAGACATAAATTCAAACGCTTCCATTTTAAACACCGAGCAAATATTTTTGGTGACCCCGCCTATCAATTAAATGAATAAATATTCAACGATATGTTGAAAAGAGAAGAGTTAAACGAGTGTGAAAAAATATTTCAAGAAAATTAAGGTAAAATGTGAGGTGTATTTTAATTCCATTATTATCCTATTGACTCCGCAGTTGTCTCCTAACGTGAGTGATTGTGGGCCAGGAGGAACGGGGTAAAATCAAATACGAGACAAACTATGGATTTAGGTTTCCGAAAATTGAGTTGAAGTAGTTCAGTTGTTAATTGAAGGAGTAGTTATCCACAACGATTAAAAACTATTCAAAAGTGATCAAAGTCTATATTTGAAAAAGAAGAACTTCTTATGCAGAATATGTTTGAGAACTTTTAAAGTTATTAATTGAAAGCAATGTGAACTCTAGTAGAAAAAAAGAAATTATCTTTAAATATTTGATAAACTAGAATCACATTTTCATGAACTCGAGTCATTAAGAGTCATGATGAAACAAAGTGGAATATTTTGTATCCTACAGTAAAGTCTAGTTTGCCTGAGGACTTATTAGTGGCCTGGTAGCGGCTTAGCGCGGTAAGGATTTGAACTAACAACTAAAGGTAAACGAGTTAACAAGTCCAACAGATTCGATCATGAGATAGAGCTCCCAAATGGTCAAAACTTTGTAGTGCATGTTTTGTAAAAAGACCTAATACGCTCAATTGTGTTTTAAGGTTCAGACGACGTCCATGAATAAACTTGAAATAAAAAGAAGTATTTTGTTTTAGTGGGGCACGTTGCGAGAAAGAATAAGTCAGGTGTAAAAATGTGTGGACAACAAACCTAGGAATCAGAGCAATACGTAA